>JBBPCZ010121045.1:0-10022 GCA_037974445.1 Brycinus macrolepidotus | reverse complement strand
AACAGACAAAAAGCATAGAAAGACAGGTAGGTAGATAGATAGATAGATAGATAGATAGATAGATAGATAGATAGACAAAAACAGATAGAGAGGTAGATAGACAGATAGATAGACAAAAACAGATAGAGAGGTAGATAAACAGATAGATAGACAGGTGGATAGATAGATAGATAGATAGATAGATAGATAGATAGATAGATAGATAGACAGAAACAGACAAAAAACAGAAAGACAGGTAGGTAGATAGATAGATAGATAGATAGATAGATAGATAGATAGATAGACAAAAACAGATAGAGAGGTAGATAGACAGATAGATAGACAAAAACAGATAGAGAGGTAGATAGACAGATAGATAAACAGATAGATAGACAGGTGGATAGATAGATAGATAGATAGATAGATGGACAGAAACATAGACAGAGAAACATAGACATGGATTGATGGATGGATGATGGATGGATGGATGGATGGAGGGATGGATGGAGGGATGGATAGATGGATGGAGGGATGGATGGATGGAGGGATGGATGGATGGATGGATGGAGGGATGGTAAGCTTTGCGTGACTGGATTCCCTCTCCTCTCTCTTGTGAGCTCCATTTCGTGACTCCACTCGATCTATTAGAGACACGGTGAACAGGACCTATGGGAGTTTAAGTTAGCCCTGTGGGAGCACTGTTCTATAAAGAAGTGTGTGTGTGTGTATTTGTGTGTGTGTGTGTGATGATTCATGCTGTTCATGGTAATGACTAGATAAGCTAATATGACAGCACTTAAAACATAAAGCATTCATTTTACCTGAATTCTGGAGGGGAGAGTGGGGCTAAAATGTAAAACAGGTTCCAGCAGGACGTACTTGTAGTCATCGTACATTGCCATGGCAACGTCATTTGTGAATTTTCTCAGCAATCAAACTGATATTTCCCCAGACTCTCCAGATTTGTACCATGGAAGTCACTTTTTACTGTATGTATTTGCTTTACTGATTGTGTGTAAGTCACAGAATCCACCTCTGTCTTTTGCATTAGCTCATAATGGCTGTAATATTGCACCATTTTAAAACAACATCTAGCATTTGGAGCTTTCCCAGATAAAATACAGCCTCCACATGGCAAGGTTAAATAATGTAAATAGTGAGAGAGCTCCATATGTCCCATATAAATTCCAAACAGTTCATTTGGAAAGAAATCTATAAATAGCAGGTTAATAAAATATACTTTTATTTTGTTGTGCTGATATTTGCTGTTATACTTCTCAAAAAATGAGTGTATTATCCCTGTTGAGAAAACAACAACAAGTCAAGTATTAAGGAGGGTACAGAGGTGGGGGCGGTGAAACATTATTGGTTAATATTATTTTGCCCCGCCCACTGGTGCACAGTGATGTCATCTAAAGTCTTTGTAGAGGTGGGGCAAAACATGGAAGAATACAAGAAAACAAGAATGTAGTCTTTTAGATGATATGATGTGTCATGATTCAAAAAGGTCAGTTTAGGTTTTGTGTTGACTTTGATTCCTCTGAAAGTGAAATGATGTTGAGGCTGATGTTTGTCTGCGGTTCTATTTGTAGGCGGAATCGCAGGTGGCATCGAAATCTGCATCACCTTCCCTACAGAGTACGTCAAGACTCAACTACAGCTGGACGAAAAAGCCAACCCTCCACGCTACAGAGGCATCAGTGAGTACACACACGCAAGCGTGAGCACACACGCACGCACGCACCCACCCACGCACGCATGCACACACACACACACACACACACACACACACACACACACACACACACACACACACAAACAAACACACACCCACACAGGAAGGAGATTCCTCCTTGGACTTAATTAGCAGAACTCTGTGGTCCATAACAGATTCTAGCCTGCTGCTACTCTCACACACAGTAAACAAACTTATCACTTCTCTCTCCTCGCTCTCTCTCACTGTAATGTTCTCTCTCACTCTCCATCTCTTTCTGTCTCTCTCTCTCTCTCTCTCTCTCTCTCTCTCTCTCTCTCTCTGTCTTTCTCTCTGTTTCGTTCACTTCGTTAATTTCGTCTTGGCTGAAGCTCTGAGCAAATTTTAATAAGCCTTCTGTTGGCTTTACCACA
This sequence comes from Brycinus macrolepidotus, assembly GCA_037974445.1. Classification (NCBI taxonomy): domain Eukaryota; kingdom Metazoa; phylum Chordata; class Actinopteri; order Characiformes; family Alestidae; genus Brycinus; species Brycinus macrolepidotus. Next base: position 7,916 of record JBBPCZ010121045.1, on the reverse strand, counting down.
CAGCTGCCATTTTGCGTAATTAAACCTTAATTACATGGTTGTTATACACTGGTTATAAAACACATTTGCTGCTGCATTATATCCCTTAGAAGCCACAGTTATCACAGGCATGGCGTAAATTAATTATTTGTATCTCATTGAAACGAGTGGAAAAAGTATGTGGAAGGTGGAGATTCTACACTTTCAGTTCACACCACATATTATGGGGAAAAAACAACATATTTTTGGCATTTCTTCACATTAAAGCAAACAGAAAAATCGGTGCTGATACATAAGCATCCGGTGGCCTAGTGGTTAGGGCGTTCACCCTGCGATCAGGAAGTCGTGGGTTCGATTTCCAAGATTGCTAGCTCTGAGGTACCCTTGAGTAAGGTACCGTCCCCACACACTGCTCCCCGGGCACCGTGTTCCTGGCTGCCCGCTGCTTCACTTGGTGAATGGTTAAATACAGAGGAAGAATTTTGTTCTGTTCACACTGTGTGCTGTGGTGTGTTCACGTATGACAAAATGGTCACTTTCACTATATTAATGTACACAAAATCACTCATTACTATTTGTTATTATATGTATTATTTTGAACAAAAATATATACCAACACACACGCATACACACACACACACACACACACACACACACACACACATATATATATATATATAAATATTTCAGATGTTCAGAAACATAAAGAAAATTGGGATAAGATACAATAGGACCACCCAGGCTCAATTACTTGCAGCCCTGTTCAGTCACGAAAATAGGACCTTTGCAGCAGTGTGAATGAGGCCAAAAGGTCTCAACCAGCAGCGCACAATGACGCAATCAAAAGAAACTCTGGACAAGATGAAAGTGAAAGTTGCTGAAATCATTTCACATCAGTCTGGAAAGGGTTACAACGCCACTCCTAAGGCTCTAGGACTCCAGCGGACCACAGTGAGAGCCATTGTGTACAAATGGAGAAAACTTGGAACAGTGGTGAATTTCCCTGGAAGTCACCAGCCTACCAAAATGCATCCGAGAGTGCAGCACCTAGTCATCTGGGAATCACAAAAGAGGCTGGAAAAACATCTGCAGGCCTCGCTCAGTTCAGACAGTGTCATATAATCCATTATTCATTATCATTTATCTAGAACCAGAGTAGCCGTGGGTGCTGGAGTCTATTCCAGCGGTCACAGGGTGAAAAGCAGAGAAACACCCTGGACACTCACCCTCCCATCTCCAATTTGTCTTTGGACTGTGGGAGGAAACCGGAGTACCCAACAGAAACTCCACACTGACATGGAGAGAACATTCAAACTCCATACAGAAAGGCCACCCAGCTGGGAATCAAACCCAGGACCTCAGTGTTACCCACTCCAGCATCGTGTCACCCCCAGATAACATCAGTTAATGTTACTACCGTTAGAAATAGACTGGGTAAAAATGGGATCCACAGTATCGTATACTTATATAAAACCATTACGAATGTATTCCAGAGTTTTGAACAGTAGTGTAGAGTGAATATGGATGTAATTAAGCGCATAAATCTCTATCTAATTAAATATATAGTTACGTACTTTTTTGGGATGTAGCAAAAATAAATCATATTGATTGATATCATATTCTTACTAGCACATTAGTTTGTATCTAATGTTACAATTTGACACTATAAAGCATCTTTTGTTTAAAAATGTACTTTTATAATGCTGAATGCTCTATACTGAATGTTGAATGCAGCTATATCAAATCAAACCAAATGGTGAATTTTGTAAACATCTAATAATTACATTTGAGCAATGCATCTTAACAGAAGTAATACTGAGTTGAGTTATAGAATTTTACAATTTCGCAATGTCACTCTAACGTTGTTTTAACGTTTTGTCCACAGCGGACTGTGTAACACAGACGGTTCGAAGCCATGGAGTAAAGGGTTTATACAGAGGCCTCAGCTCACTACTGTATGGATCTATACCTAAATCAGCAGTCAGGTGTGTACATCATGCACACACACACACATACACGCACAAGCACACACACACACACACACACACACACACACAGTTACACCCCAAACAGACGTTTTCATTTTCATAGTGGCTGCTTTAATGATATTTCAGAAACTTGACATTTATTATGCGGCTTGTTTTTGTTCATGGAACAAAGGCCAACTGAGCACGTATACACACACACGCGCGCGCACACACACACACACGCACACAAACACTCAGAAAATCTTTATTATGCCAAAGCCCTTTTCAGATTTATGACAGGTTCGGACAATCAGTTCTCCCAAGATCTCTCTCTCTCTCTCTGTGTGTATGTGTGTGTGAGTGTGTGTGTGTGCGGATGTGTGGGCGTGCCTGTGAGATAAATAGACAGGTCCAGCAGTGCGGATCTTTTGTTGACAGTCACAGCAGTGCTCTCTGCCGCTCTGAGGCTTCAGTGACACTTAGAGAGACAGCAGTTCTGACCTCATCACACACACACACACACACACACACACACACTCACACACATAAACACACTCACTAACACACACACACACACACACACACACATACACACACACACACACACACACACACATACACACACTCACTCACACACACGCACGCACACATACACACACACACACACACACACACACCCTTCCTGATGCAATGTATGACTCAGACATTTCTGTAATATAGACAGTATGTTAGTCATTAGTCATAAGTTCTAATTAAGCTCTAATTGACCTGTCCATCCACCCACTAATGTGCCTTTCTTGCAACTGTTGCTAGGTTGGACATGAAGGTGTGCGATATGACAAAAATCTAAAAGCGCAATATTTAAGGGCAAAACACATTATCATTTTTCATCTTTTTGAGGTTTGACGAGCAGCAAATAGAGAAAAGGGGACCAGCAGTGCCAGCTTTGTTGATGCTTCAGATTATTTTAAAATTCTGTTTGGATAACCGTTACGTCCTTAATTATATTTGCCTAGACTGGATGGTGACAGTAACATTTAAAATATTGTGAGGTTGAATTTACAATGCAAACAAAGAAGAATTTAATATGAAAAATATCAGGTTTCTGGGAGTGTTTTCACAATTCGAGCAAACTTTTCGCGATTCTCTTATTCTCCTAGGGTGTGCTATTAACACACCAGCAGCTTTTTGAGGTTTGCATCAATGGCACTTATTTTACTTTTACAGATAATTCTAGTTCTGATTGGCTTGGCCACTGTCAAAACCATTGGAATATTAGTCAACATATTCTGAATTTTGTATTGATGTGCCAAGTAATTAACAGCCATTAAACTGTTACCACTGGAAGCATCTTTGATTGCATCATTAAGGAACATATATATATATATAGTTGATTTTTGGATTTGTTTAACATTCTTTTGACATGCACAGGCAACAGTGACATTCTACCCTGAAATGACCCTAGTATGAAAACATCCTAAGACATTTAGGGATCATAAGTAACATCTTGCTTGAAAGCCCAGCCCACCTTAATCATATTATTTTGTATGAAAAATGTTCTTTATTGCAATACTTATTGGGTGATAGCCTTAGTAGACTGTACCCGCGCAGTTGCTCTAGGGATGGTTTTAGGTGAAGTAGATGTGTCTTCCGTGTCATACTGTGTATGTTTTTTTTTTTTTTATCTATGCTGTCTCTTCCCTTCCTCTCTTCCTGAATTACTCTGATTGATTGTCCCCTTACCCCCACTCCTCCTCCACTCCATCTCTCCCCCACTTTTCATTAGCTGATTGGGCCTGTGGTGGAAGGGAAAGAGAAAGACAGAAAGGGGGAGGAGAAGAGGTATCGACCTTGCAGAAACCTCACTAATGGAGTCACTGTGGCACTCGCTGTAACGACAAATAAGAGCATGACTCATCTAAGAGCGGTGGCTCCGGGCCCAGGTTCTGTCCCACTGCCGTTCATTCTGACCCTCCCTTTTATCTCCTCATTTTCTCTGAAGTGATGCTCACCACCTCTCTTTGTGATGGTCTGTGCTATTCTAAATAGACCTAACATAGCCATACATAACCTTTACCATTCTTAGGAAACGTGTGTCTGCAGGGTTGATCAAGCAAAAGACAGAAAAAAATGAAACTGAATGAAAGAGGAAGGGAGATTTGTTTTCATGTGCAGGCGCATCCTGGCAGTGTGATGTGACATGTCCTGCCAAAGAGCTGCTCAAATCTAATAAAGCAGAGGATGCATGGCCTGATGCAGAGAGAGGGAGGGACAAAGAGAGAGAGAGAAAGTGAGAGAGAGAGAGAGAGAGAGAGAGAATGAAACAGTGGGAGACAGTAAAGGCGGAACAGTCAGAGATAGAGAGAGAGAGAGAGAGTAATGATAAAACAGGAGTCAGAGATAGTAATGGTGAAACAATCAGATGGGGAGAGAAAGTGGGAGTGGAACAGAGAGAGAGATAGAGAGAGAGTAACAATGAAACAGCGAGAGACAGTAATGGTGAAACAGTCAGAGATTGAGAGGGAGAGAGAGAGAAACAATGAAACAGTGAGAGACACAGAGAGAGAAAGAGAGAGAGAGAATGAAACAGTGAGAGATAGTAATGGTGAAACAGTCAGAGATTGAGAGAGAGAGAGAGAGAAACAATGAAACAGCGAGAGACACAGAGAGAGAAAGAGAGAGAGAGAGAATGAAACAGCGAGAGACAGTAATGGTGAAACAGTCAGAGATTGAGAGAGAGAGAGAGAGAAACAATGAAACAGCGAGAGACACAGAGAGAGAAAGAGAGAGAGAGAGAATGAAACAGTGAGAGATAGTAATGATAAAACAGAGATGGAGTGAGAGAGAGAGACAGAAAGAAAGAATGAAACAGTGAGAGACAGTAATGGTGAAACAGTCAGAGATGGAGTGAGAGAGAGATAGAGAGAGCGAGATAGAGAGAGAGGGAAATGAAGAGAGAGAGAGAGTAACAGGGAAACAGTGAGGGACAGTGATGATAAAACAGTCGGAGATTGAGAGAGAGAGAGAGAGTAACAATGAAACAGTGAGAGATAGTAATGGTGAAACAGATGGAGAGAGGGAGAGAGAGAGATAGAAAGAAAGAATGAAACAGTGAGAGATAGTAATGGTGAAACAGTCAGAGATGGAGAGAGAGAGAGAGTAATGATGAAACAGTGAGAGATAGTAATGGTGAAACAGATGGAGAGAGGGAGAGAGAGAGATAGAAAGAAAGAATGAAACAGTGAGAGATAGTAATGGTGAAACAGTCAGAGATGGAGAGAGAGAGAGAGTAATGATGAAACAGTGAGAGATAGTAATGGTGAAACAGTCAGAGATGGAGAGAAAAGAGAGTAACAATGAAACAGTGAGATAGTAAAGGTGAAACAGATGGAGAGAGGGAGAGAGAGAGACAGAAGGAAAGAATGAAACAGTGAGAGACAGTAATGGTGAAACAGTCAGAGATGGAGAGAAGAGAGAGAGTAATGATGAAACAGTGAGAGATAGTAAAGGTGAAACAGATGGAGAGAGGGAGAGAGAGAGACAGAAAGAAAGAATGAAACAGTCAGAGATAGTAATGATAAAACAGAGATGGAGTGAGAGAGAGAGACAGAAAGAAAGAATGAAACAGTGAGAGATAGTAAAGGTGAAACAGTCAGAGATGGAAAGAGAGAGAAAGTAACAATGAAACAGTGAGAGATAGTAATGGTGAAACAGTCAGATGGGGTGAGAAAGTGGGAGTGGAACAGAGAGAGAGAGATGGAGTGATGGAAGATGGAAGTACTCAAGTGGAGAGATGTCAGAGACGTTTATCAGACAGACGGCAGTGTGTGTGTTTTGCGTGTGTGTGTGTGTGTGTGTGTGTGTGTTTGCATCTTGAGTGTTTCTTTTTTTTTAACTCGATTCTGAGCTATAAATAGCGCTCCTTCTCCGCCCAGCCTTGTCTCTTCACTGATAAGGAAAGGAAAAAAAAACAGATAAATAAAAAAATCTCCCTCCTTAAGTTCCAGGATCCGAACTCGGGTCCCCAGCTCTCCTGGCAGCTGTTGCCCGGGTTACTGCCGATGCCAGCTGATTAAGGAGGAAGTGTGTGTCTTCTTGGCAGGTGGTAAATATTCTGCAGGGCTGACGAGGTGACTCTGTCTGGCAGGCAGGGAAGGATGTGTCGCCAGAGCTGGTGTCTAGAGAGAGAGAGAGAGAGAGAGAGTGTGTGTGTGTGTGTGTGTGTGTGTGTATGTGTGTGTGTGTGTGTGTGTGTGTGTGTGTGTTAGTGCCTGAATATGGAGTGAAATGTCTTATTCCAGTGGAAATGCCTCTGTCCTTCCTGTGTCAGACTTGGGAGGGTCCAGAGTATCTTATTAGTACCTTCTCTACACTCACAAAGCTTCATACTAAACAATACTATGACAGAAAATGTAACATTAATCATGTGTCGAAACATTGACAAGTTTATTAGATTTAATGCAAAAAATCGAAGTTTTAAAGCTTAAGCTTAACAAATGCTCTTAAATTTATGATATTTTTATTACTACAAATCAAATCAGTTGAATCAAATAAGTAGCTAAAAGGGTCCACATGATCTTATTATTACCTCATCTACATTCACAAAGCTTCATACTAAATAATACTCTAACAGAAAGTTAAACATTCCACACTTGTGTTGGAACATTCACATGTTTATTGAATTTAATAAAGAAAATCTTAATTTGAAAATGTATTTTATTTTTATCTCTACAGTCTCTATACATGTTCAGTAAGTAGCTAAATACTTTAAACACGATCTCATTCAATATGTTTTGAAGGGAACAGTAACAGTGTAACATTGCACTTTGGATCATCAAGACACTTTTGGGGACCCATTTCTATGGCATCAGTCTTAAGGGAATTTCTCTGTGAAAAATCGACTTTACACAATTTTCTAATTAGCCCAGATGATGCAGTGTCCATATTTTACTCCTTTAGTTTAGTTACAATCCTAAGGTTAATAACAAACTCTAGAAATCAGTGGTCACCCAAGCTGTTTCAGTTAATACAATGTGGTAGACAACAATATTAGGTGTGGTGAGGAACAATACGTTTTTTGGTAACAGTCAGTCTGACGTGTTATTCAGTTTTATTGCTCACAGTGAGTCATACTGTGTCCTAAACCACACTCACAAGTCTGTGGCACAATAATAAAGAGCTGGATTTGGTTTGAACAGTTTAGAGTTGACGTTTGGAGGAAATATCGAAAAGATTGAGTGACAATTGACTTGTACTGTTTGTTAGCTAAACTAAAGCAAGATTTTGACTCCTAACGTGATGATCAACAGGTTAGATATTTTTGTTTATCTATTCCTTTAAAAAAAGCCTTACTGAAAGTTGAAGTACTGAATTGTTTACCAAATCATAGTACTGAAAAACTGTTGAACTTTTGACACCATGTGTTACTCTAGTTGTAGATGCGATTTTCTGGTGGACAGCACATGATCTAGCCCAGTGGTCAGTTTCTGACCACGGAGCTGCTCTTGGCTGGATACTTTTGGGTGGTGGTCAGTCTCATCTAACTGTGACACTGACATGTGTAAAAAACCCCAGCAATGTTCTTCTGTCTGATACACTCATACCAGGGTGGAACACACTACTATGTGAATGTTACTGCTGTGCTGAGAGTGCCCTGCCACCCAAATAATATCTGCAGCCCTGTGATCAAAACTGACCAGTGACATACACTATATGGACAAAAGTATTGGGACACTTGACCGTTACACCAACATGGATTTTAATGATATTGCATTCAAATACATAGACTTTAACATGGAGTTGGTCTCCCTTTGCCGCTATAACAGCTTTTGGAGTTTCTGTGGGAATTTGTGCCCATTCATTCTGTAGAGCATTGATGAGGTCAGACAGTGATGTTGGATGAGAAGGTCTGGCTCGCAATCTCCATTCCAGTTCATCCCAAAGGTGTTGGATGGGGTTGAGGTCAGGGCT
>JBBPCZ010121044.1:0-10022 GCA_037974445.1 Brycinus macrolepidotus | reverse complement strand
GAGTAGAAAGTACAGATAATTGCCGCAAAATGTAATGGAGTAAAATAAAAAGTATGCATCATAATTTTTACTTAAGTGAAGTACAGATACGTAAAAATGTACTTAAGTACAGTAACGAAGTACAAATACTTTGTTACATTCCACCACTGATACTAAACAAAATACTAAGCTAGCTAACCAACTAACTAAATTACTAGCTAGCTAACCAAATAACTGACGAACCACATAACTAACCAACTAGTGACAAACCTACTGAATAACAAACTAGCTAACCAAATAACCAGCTAAATAACTAACTACTAGTGTCCATGTTCAGTCCCGTTACCTTTAAATGTTCTCTTACAATAGATTTGATTTTTTTTGTCTCTGTTTTCCAGACATTTTGAACATTGTATAATATAAACATATACTCTCTACTGGAATAAAATAATAATGATCAGAACTGAAGATATAAACCCACCAGAGGGGTGGTGGTGGTGGTTGTGGTTGGGGGGGGGGGGGGGCATAAAACACAAAGCCTAACTGTGGAAATATTACATATAATATTTAATATTCACACGCAATGTGTAATATTTAATTTTGCTTTTTGAACAATGTTACAACATGAACTAAATGCAGTCAGTCACTAAGATAAAGACGGAATGTGCACAGTTTGTTCAGATCACTCTTCTCTTAAGTGGATTAACAGTATGAGGATTAAACCCTGCTTTTATTTCAACTATTATTCAGCTCAACAATGACCTTATTAGATGTAAGAAAACACTTCTTAAAATAAAATATCTGTTTAACAAGCAAACACGCAGCGCTCACTCACTCAAAAGTGAACATCATACATTTAACCTCAGTAACAATTAAGATCACAGAATGTTTTATCTGTGATTGAGATTAAAGAGAACAAAGAACAGTTTCGTCGCCAGAGTGTTTGAGGGGGCTGCTTTCTCTTGCTTGGCGGAGTGGAGCTCGCAATCCTGGGTATCGAAGCCAGCCCAGCCTCTTACACAAATAACAGCTTTAACAATTCACTCCAGGTTGATGTCAAGTCAACAGTATCAGCCTTTGACTTACAAGAATGAATCTTTCTTTCTTCAATATTTCTTTAGCACTATCTTTCCCTTTTAGTTTCGATCCTCCAAATCCATTAATAAATGTATTTTCAATGTACACACTTTTATTAAGTCTTTTACAAACATTTATAAACTCCATCCTAAGGACTAATGGCTTTAGGCCTCTACTAAATTAGTCATATGAACATTTGTTTGACTGACATTGTTAACAGCTGACGAAGTAGACCTTCTTCAGGTACTTTAAAGTCTTCATCTCACTGGACTTGTTCGTAAACAACCTGTGTGCTGTCATTTTAATATTGTTTTTCAGTCAGTTACTTTATGGTTACTACGTGCAGCAACGAGCTGTTTTTATCTACCCAATGCCAGGGAGGACCATGTTGCATTTTCTTCCAAAACACGAGGGACAACACACTTTTTCTCAGACATTCATGCTGTGTCTTCGCATAAAAGCCTTTTTTTTCCTTTAGTGATCATGAGAAGGTTACACATGCATTTGTTTCATCCCAGTTAGATTATTGCAATACTCTGTATGCTGGCATTAAGCAGGCCCTCCAGCTCACGCCTAAAGACTGTTCAAAATGCTGCAGCACAACTTATTACTGCATATTAGAGTATACTGCTATTCTGGCCTCTCTTCAGTGGCTCCCTGTGCGGTTTAGGATTTAAAAAAATATATTATTTGGTTTTATAACACTGCATGGCCAAGCTCCTTCTTACATTTCTGACTTTCTGCAACCTTATGTTCCACTTAGAATAGCAGACCAGCTCCTTTTTCTAGTCCCTAAATCAAGATGAAGCACAAGGGCGGGCTCTGGAATGAGCTCCGTCTCCATGTAACACAGGCCCCTACATTGCCACCATGTTAACACAGTCACGCCTGGTTATTTGACCTCAAATAAAGATGCCTCAGTGATTTTTTTCTCTCTGTTCTTTTACACTTCAGCAGCGTAAGAACACCGCATCGGTAGCAAAACTGCCCAAACTCGAAACTAAACAAGAGACAGAGAGAGAGAGTGATTAATGGGATTGTGATTAATGGAAAGTTTTTGTAATTTTCAGTCATTTTTTAATGAATTGTCCAAAAAATTAAAGGCGTCTCCCCTCCTCAGTTTTAATTTCCCAAGTTCAAGCCTGCTTTTGCCTGTGGTGTGCGGCCCAAAACACCTTTTGCAATGTGAATAAATGAAATGATGGGGATGCATATACTGAGGACCTCACTCAAGACAGTAGCTATTACAGAGTAATATTTCCTATATTCATCATCTTATTATAACTCCAAAGAAGGAAAGAGTATTGCAGAAAGCATTCTAAATTTCCAAACTATTATCCTAACAGTGTGATAAATCAAAGGATGTCCTCACTTCTGCGGTGAGAACTTTGGTTTTGTTTTGTTTTTTTAATTTCTTTGCACTGGTAGGTGTCTAGCGAATAATAGCTTAGTGGGTATGAGGTATGTCTGATTCCCACAAAGGTATTTGAAATGACTTACTATGGAAGTGGCTCACGGTGATAAATATATTCATCACGTAATGTTGGAGTGTTTTACTTTCTGGACCTAAACTACCCACCTCTGCTTACAAGTGTTACCACCTCCTCTTACTTCCTCTGGTGAAGCTGCAAGAGCAACAACGGTTGAATAGGATGCAGAGCCCATGAGATCAACAAACCACATTTTATCACGAGTCTACAGTGGTTAGTTTCCCCTTCCACCCCCTTCTTAATGACACTGTTGAACACATTGCCTTTAGGTCAACTATAGCCTCAACAGGAACAAGTAAATCCTGTTTTCATAATGTGTGATGAATAAATTTTATGAAAAAGGTAAATTAGTCTGTTGCACACTTTTAAAAACGTTTCACCCAAAGTAGAAAGTTAATAGATTTATTCTAATCTTAACTATAATTTCAGTATAAATGTGAAGTTTTACAATTTTGTTTTGTTTTTGTCTCAGTTTTGTAGGTTCTGAGTGTTGCTTTTATGAGGAAGACACACCAAGTTAGACTTACTAATTGTCCGCTACAAAAACTTTTCAGTCATGCATCAGCCAGGATGTATTAGTGTATCAAATGATACACTGGGGAGCAGAGCTGCACGATATAGGCAAAATATCATTATTGTGATTTTACTGCTACATATTGTGATTGGAATGCTTTTCAAGATGTTAAAGGGCCTGCATCATAATTACTCTGGAATTAAAAAGGCTTAAAGCCTGTAAATATTGGTTTAGATGATATGTTTACTCCCCCATCCATGCAGTTCGTATATGGAAACTAAGCTACAAAAAAAGACGATGTATTAGCAGACGGTGTATTGTGCAGCCCTAGCGGGGAACAGCACTACCATGAAGCAAAAGACATGGAAACAGGAAGAGGGGTATAATGTTGTAAAACATTTTTTATCTCAAAAATGGTCACACAGTCTTCTGGATTTTGGAGTGAATGCTGACTAGAATGAAGGAAATGTCCTCCACATATTTTATTGCACTTGCTTTTACTCTTTTTTATTACTCTTTTTTTAATTTAATAGATTTAGCTCAGTCTGAAGGCTAAAAGACATGTTGTACTGAACACATTCCAACTTGGCTCACATATATTTGCAGTTTTATATTTATTTACTATAATTTTAAGTCCAAAAGTACAAAGAGACAAATCAGACAGTGTTGAGCCAAAAGCAGGAAGAGAGTGAGCATTAAATAAGTACTGTGCAGCTGTCCTTACAAGAAACAAAAAAGTTATTTTCTTCAACTTAAAAAATTAATATTTTTTGGTTCTTGTACTGTGTGTTAAACCTAAAATGAATAATTCGCTGGACTTGTTGCATCTCCCAAATGCCATATTGTGGACAAATTTGTATCTTTCAGCAGGTAATCCAATATATCCCAGACACTATGTTTGGTCCTCATGAGATAGGAGTTTCACGCTGGTGGTTCTACAAGAATTTGAAGCCTTGAGGAGATAAACACAGAGAGGAAGTGGCATTAAAGTCAGTGGACAAGTAAATAAATTCATGAAGATGTCATAAAAAATATTAAATGGGCAATATTTATATTTCTAACAGAAGATAAAAAGAACAACTGGTACTCACATTTAATGCATGCTTTTCTGTGACTATTTAAATGAGTTTATATTGATTTGTATAGTTCTGTTTTGCAACAACAATAACAAGAAGTTTTCTACTAAACAGCTCTTTTGGACTCTTGAATTTTGGAGCTTGTAAGACATTATGAATGTTTGTATTTGTTAGGTTTTTATTATTTTATTAATCATTTAGTAAAAGAACATTAAACTTAAGGCATGAACACAGCTTTGTACTGCATTTACAAAATATAGTACAACGTCATTACTGCAAAATTAGACAGAAGTATTCAGATTATCCAGTGAAATCAGAATGAGGACATTAGTGTGAATATGGAGATATCTTAGTATGCTGCGGGGCAGATGAACAAAGTATGGAATAAATAAGTCTGTACAGACATCAATCTCATCAGGAGGGTGGACGGTGATATGCAGGTGAGGCTTCGAGACACAGCAAGAGGGTAAATGATACCCTTGAGGTTGGCTCCATGGTGGTCAAAATGTTCTGGAGGACAGGTGAGCAGGACCACCCCATTAGGTTAATCTTGTACCAGCACCAGACAGTTAAACTTCATATTTTCTGGATAATAAAGCAAACAAAGTTGGGAGGTTGGGTAACTGTTGTGATGTATGTCTTTACTTTAGCAAGTTCTCCTTAAACATTGCCTTAAGGCACCTTCACTCTCCAGTGGATGAATTCTTAGCTGTGGATGGCTAACTGCACAATTCACTCTTCAACACCCCGCAGCACCCCCACAACCACTCTTTGACCGGATGCAGCCCCTATAGCCACCCTCCTGGACACCAGGCACCATCGCCCTAGCACGTCCCACTGCCCTCCTGAAAGCCGTATCACAGTGCAGCTGAGTGGCCGTTTCCTGTGTCCATGAGGATGTAGCGAGGTCCCAGGTGATTGTCAAGGGAAAGGAGGAGAGAGGCTGCTTTTGGTGGGGCTCATCCTCAAACTCCCGGTACTGTTCCTAGTTGGGCGGGACTGGTCCGGCTTCACCACCCAGCAACCAGAAAGTGGGAACAGCCAGTGACGGCCCCCAAGAAGGAGGAGACCCTGATACCTCCTCAGACAGGAGGAAGAGAAAGCGACTAATGCTGGGACTGAAGGTGGGGTCCAACCCAAAACTGACCTCTCTTCTGCCCCTCTCTCAGCAGGTATTGTGAGAGGGGGATTTTGCCAAGAAGCAGAAGTAGGATGAGAGGCTAAAACACTGCTGAGGCCAGGTGCGGTTCACCAACAAGGAGGAACAAAACCCCATGGCCCGGCTGCCTGTGATGTTCTTCTTAGTCCGGACGGTCTACTGTACTACTGTTGTGAATGCCGAGGCGAGCTGACTGACCTCAACCTCAAGACTGTCTTGCCCCTGGCCCACAGCCATCCTCTTCGAAGGCACCTAGGATATCAAAATACTCTAGAAAAGGTGCGGGAACAATTTCACTGGCCGGGGATGCTGGCTGATGTACATAGATTTTGCCAGTGCTGCCCGCAATGCCAGCAGACCTCAGCCCTGCTTTTCCGTCTTCCTATAATAGAAGTGCCCTTTGAGAGGATAGCGATGGATCTTATCGGGCTGCTGCTGAAGTCCACACGGGGCCATGAGTACATCCTGGTTGAAGTTGACTACGCTACCCGTCATCCAGAAGATGTCCCACTCTGAAAAGCCACTTCCGGGAATATTGCATGAGAACTGCTCCTTCTCTTCAGCCATGTGGGCATCCCAGAGGACATACTCTCTGACCAGGGGACCCCATTTGTCTCAAAGGCTATGGCCAACCTTTCCCGGCTGCTGCAGGTGCATCATCTCAAGGTCTCAAAGTACCATCCCCAGAAAGATGGCTTGGTGGAGGATTTTAACCAGACGCTGAAGTGCATGCTAAAAAGGTAGTAGACAAAGATGGCTGAAACTGGGCCCTCCTCCTGCAATACATCCTATACACCATTCGAGAATCTCCACAAGCATCTACAAGGTTCACCCCAATTGAGCTATTGTTCGGATGTCAACCCAGGGGCTTGCTAGACATCACCTGGGAGAGCTGGGAGAACCAACCTGCGCCCTTTTGCAACACTATTGAGTTTGTTCAGAAGCTGCAAGGCCGACTGGATAAGGTCACCCCTATCTTGTTAGAACATCTCCTTGAGGCCAGGGAACCAAGTGCTCCTGTTTAAGTTCCTGACAAGATGGCAGGGCCCCTTCATCATCTCCGTATGGGTGGGCCCTGCGAACTACCGCTTGCAGCAGTAGTGCTTGTAAGCGCACCAATAACAAAATTTATCATATCAATCTACTAAAACGCTGGGTTGACACCTGACTAGTTCAGTCTGTGTCTGTAGCACCCCTCCCAGGTCCTCAAGAGAGGCCGCGGCCACACATCTCTGAAGCTCTCACCCCCTCACAGATACAGGATCTAAGAGAACTGGAGTAGTTGTTCAGGGCATGTTCTCTGTTGGACCCATTTAATCCAACATGACATCAAAATGCCACCTGGAGGGATAGTACAGCAGCGGCCTTATAGCGTCCCAAAAGCCTGCTGTCTGGCTATAGAGGAAGAGGTAATATGAATGCTAAGAAATGGTGTCATTGTAGAATCCTTCACCCCCTGGTTTGGTGGTGGTGCTCAAGCCTGATGGTAGCCTCCGTCTATGTAATGATTTCAAAAAATTAAATCCGATTTCTGAATTTGAATGCCCGGGTGGATGACCTCATCGAAAGTTTAGGCGGAGCGAGATTTGGACCTCACTAAAGACTACTGGCAGGGGTCCCTGACTCTGTGGAGGTAAGACCCAAAACGACATTTAGTACCACCAATGGCCACTGGTAGTACCGGGTTCTCCCATTCATTCTGCATGGGGCTCCGGCCAACACCTGATGGACATTGTCCTCCACCTCCACTGCCAGTATGCTGCTGCCTATCTGGAAGATGTAGTCATCCACTCAGCCAATTGACAAGACCACTTATTCCATGTACATCAGGTCCTGACAGAACTCCACTGGACGGGGCTCACTGCCAACCCACGTAAGTAAGTGCCACTTGGGTTTGATGGAGGTGCAGTTCCTGATGTACTAGATCAGACGAGGCCTATTAAAACCCCAAGTGAAGAAAGTAGAGACCATCCGGACCTACCGCTGTCTGACCACAGAGAAAAAGGTATGTGCCTTCCTGGGGCTGGTGGGTTGTTATAGGTGCTTTGTGCCAGATTTTTCTTCTATAGCAGCCCCCACCTAACCAATATCTGCTGGACAGAAGAAACGGAGCGGGACTAAAGACATCACTCACAACTGCCCTGGTCCTGCAGAATTCGGACTTCCAGCAGTCCTTCGTTTTGCAAACTGATGTGTCCGTGACCGGCTCTTGCAGGTGTTCGATGGGGAGGAGCATCCTATTATGTACATGAGTAGAAAGCTGGCCCCCACCAAAACTAAGTATGCTGCCATAGAACGGGAGGCCCTGGCTTTCAAGTGGGCCAATGACGAGCTCAGATATTTCCTTACCAGTCAGCATTTCACGCTCGTCAAAAACCATACACCCCTCCAGTGGATGGCCAGGGAAGCCAACAAAAAACAGTAGAATAATGAGATGGTTCCTCTCATCATTACCTTCCCCTGTCCATCAGTGGCTCTGAGCTAAGAGGGGGGCACTGTGTGGGCAGGCCATCAGGACTGCTTTTGCGTTTGGCAAGTGCTCTCGCTGGCTGCCCGGGGAAGAGAATAAGACGGCCACGTGTCTGTTCAGCACCACTGTTTTGGACAGCCAGGCTCCACGTGGCAAAATGCAAAACGAGCAAACATGGTGCACCTGTGCCCCATCTCAGCAGTCACTATCAATGAGGACCCAGAGGACCATTCACACTCCTGAAGGCAACGCTGCACCTCTCCAGGCTCCTCATCTTCACTCACCTCTGCACCCCATGGAAAGCTGAGCACCGATCCCTGACCACGACTCACTAATTTTTGCAATTCTTCCACTGTTGTATATAAACTCACTTGCATTTTATCGCTAAACACATGCTGTCCATGGCAGCCAGAATAGCATTGTTAACTTATAGTTTAAATATTATTTTGTTGTTCATTTTTGTCTTGATAAGTGCAATGACCAGACAAAATAAATGAACAACAACAGCAACAACAACAACCTCCTTGCCAAAAGGGGCACCATTGCCATTTAGGGCAAATGGGGCAGGTGATTCACCTGTTCAATCCTGATACAGCCAGATGTTCTACTATTTATTCCTGAGGCAGATGTTCACATGTTTAATCAGGAACATTTTCTTTTATGCAAATGTTCATGTTTAATGTTACGCATAAAATAAGAAATTATTTGCCACAAGTCATGTTGGCCGCACTAAACTGTGCTGTCCTGAGTCTTGTGACTGTTTATTTCCAGAGTGGAACTTGTGGACCTTGCTGCTAAAACTAAACCGCATCTAACAAACTGGCAGTCAGGCACTTTACTATCAGCATTCAAGCTTCACTGGCAAAAGAGGATCTTCTGGTGTCACAGGTCAAAATAACAATCCTGGACCTTTTCATTTTAGAGAAAATAATCACAACATTTATTAGACAAAATCACAATTTTAATTTTTTCCCCAAAATGTTCTCTGTTCTAATACATGAGGAGGACAACAAATAAAGTAATAAAGATAAAATAAACAAAGTAATATTGCCCATAACTCTAACTAGCCAGTGAAACTACAGTAAATAACTGTAAAAATCTAACTAAATCATCTTTCAGGGTGGTGTGCTGAAGAGAGCTTTAAACACACGCCTCATGCATTCACAGTGACTCTAAGATTATCAGTCTACACAGAAACATTCATGGAAACACAGTTTAATCCATTTCATTCAGACATTCTAAGTATTCTACAAGCTGCGATTTATCAGAAGACAATAACCTCTTTAAGAAGAAAATAGAGGAACAGAAAGTCTACACAGTGTTATCACTATAACAGATGTAATAAACAACATGTTTTCAATATTTGATCAGTCTTTCTCTGAGGTGGACGGTGATGACTGCAGAGATCATGATGATCAGGATGATGGAAAACAGGACAGTCTTCAGCAAACACTCAGACACACCAGCAGAGGGAGACACTGCATCAAAAACACACGACAAATCCATAATAAATATACCGAACAAATACTAACCAACTCACCAACTATACGACTAACTAGTGTCTGCATTCAGTCTTGTTAACTTTAAATGTTTTCTTACAACAGTTTGAAAAGTAAAAGTCTTTTTTCCACAAATTGTGAAATTGTGTAATTGAAATATATTTGTTGCTGGCAATGAATAAAGATCAGATATTTGGTTACTGATTAGATCTCTTTAAGCAGTTTTTAAAGTTCAGATGAACAGGTCTGAATGTTTTGGGTCATTTACACAGTTCTCTCTCGCTCCGCTCTCTCTCTTTCTCTCTCGCTCTGTGTTTGTGTGTGGTGTATGTGTGTGTGTGTGTGCGTGCGTGTGTGTGTGTGTGTGTGTGTGTTCACACCCTCACCATCACAGAGCTGTTTAAATGTTTCCATCTCCATCACAGACTCCCTCCAGCTGACTGGGTTGCTATGGTTACAGATAATGTAGCTTCCATTGACAAAAACGGAAAGTACGACAGCTTGTGATGTCACTGTCTTCTCCTCACAGGTTTCCTTATCACAGTTAGTGCTGATAGCGAGGTCATGACCTTTACAGGTGAGGGTGATGTTACAGGTGTCTCTGCTTTGCTTGTGAAGGACAAGAGAAAGGACGGGAGTCTTCACTGGATCTAAGATATATAAACACACAAATCATATAATTAATAATAATAATAATAATAATAATAATAATAATAATAATGATAATAATAATAATAATAATAATAATAATAATAATA
>JBBPCZ010121043.1:0-10023 GCA_037974445.1 Brycinus macrolepidotus | reverse complement strand
AGGCTGTGTTTTTGAATGTTTCCACAGAGACTGTGTGTGTGTGTGTGTGTGTGTGTGTGTGTGTGTGTGTGTGCGTGTGTGCGTGTGTTGACTTCTCATAGCAACGTGGCCACTGTTGCTGTCCTCACAGGAAACCTCAAAAGGAAACAAAAGTGCAGCTTGCTTTCAGGGAACAGCGACAGTTAGGCCACAGACTCAGAGCAGCTACAAAGAAAAAAAAAAACGTCCCACCGCCGGTCTTCAAAATTCACACCCAGCTCACACCTGGCCCAGCATTAAGACTGGGAGATTATCATGGCTGTCGCTTGGCGAATGTGACTACAGAGCACTGGAGGGGTTCAGTTAGTTCATCTAAAATACAGTCACTTGTACAGCGTCTTCAGATTCTTGTTTACAACAAAAACAGTTCTGTCAAGAATCATCCATTTAAGTATTTTTTGGAAACCAAAAGCGGTTCTGCAGTGGGACAGAGCTTAACGAAAGGGACTTTCACAGGTGGTATGCAAATCCAGAACATCCTATTTCTACGTAATCACTCTCCTTGACTCATCTATAACAGGTGTTCTCTGCTTGTTTCAGCAGTTTCATGTTTCGAGTGAGGGGAATTCTCAGTGTTTCAGTGATTTTCAAATCTGAGACTGTATTCATAAATCTTCTCAGAGCAGGAGTGCTGATCCAGGATCTGCTCTTGTCAGTAAGGCCCGAAAAGTCGCCTCATGTTCACGAACACGGTAAACTATATTTGATTACTTGCTCAACCATGTCGCCAAATCTAGCTTTCCTCCAGTTCTGCAGAACATCCTGCTGCATTTCTCAGTTTCAGCCGCGAGGAAAAGGCGCGTAGACGTGACCCGAGGTTTGCGGCGACAGACGTGACACTTGCTCAGCGTGACTTCTGATCAGGTTTGGCCCAGGGTGGGAAAACATTTAGATATACAGGTCTGGCTAATAACACAGTCTCTTTCTGTCAATGATGTCACTGACACGAGGCATTAGGTGGTTCTTCACAGAGCTGTGAAAAGCGGAGGATGCGTGCATGATCATATCCTCCCGTCTCTCTTCACCAAGCTATGGGGCGGATTTGGGCTGCTCATGTGTTACATTTGTACACAAATTTAACACATTAAATGCGAAAGCTCTTTACACTGCCCTTTTCTTTGCAAAGCCCCAAAAAGCTGCAGGACTGCTGATTTTGGGAACAAAGCCACATCCCACAGACTTGGTCTCCTTATTGTGATTTCAACACTCATGAGCAGAATGTCTACACGCCTTTTACTTGTGGCTGAAACTGAGAAATGCAGCAGCATGTTCTGCAGAACTGGAGGAAATCTAGATGTGCTCATATGGGGCAGCTGGTGGCCTAGTGGTTAGGGAGTTACCCCTGCGATCAGAAGGTCGTGGGTTTGAATCCCAGGACTGCTAGTGGCACCACTGAGGTACCCTTGAGTAAGGTACCGTCCCCACACACTGCTCCCTGGGCGCTGTGTTCCTGGCTGCCCGCTGCTTCACTTGGGGAATGGGTTAAATGCAGAGACAGAATTTCACGTGACTATAAGGGGCCACTTTACTTTACTTTATGCTTGAGTAAGTAATAGGGTGGATTTGGGCTGCTCCTGCAGCTGCCAGCACAGCAAGGGGATCAAAAGGTTTGTGAACAGTGTGAATATTTTCAACAGTCTCCACACACGACGCTTCGAGTTTACGACACTCATTCCCATAAAAACTACAAAAAAATCGAGATGTGAGGGTTTCGGCTTACGCCGTTAGCGTCGTACTTACAGACTACGTGGGTGAACTAATTTGGTTGCGCGCGGCGGAAGAATACGCAGTAACGCGGCGCATGAGTGAGGGAGTCGGCGTCCTTTTCCTTTTTCTGTGGCTTAGTTGTGTTTTTATGTTCTAGATTATGATTTTACAACTGTGTTAGGATAGGTCAGTGACTTAGGCTAGGATGTGCTTCGACTTACACCAAAATTCAGGTTAAGTCACTGTCATAGGAACGCAACTGTGTCGTAACCCGAGGACCCCCTGTAATTGTATGTCATTGCCTTTACTACAGACAGACTGAGTTTGTCCAGACTGGTTCTTGTGTCTCATACACAAGCTACAGGGTGCGGAACTCTTCTTAAGCAGCCCATGAACATCACGGTCTTCATGAGCAGCTTGTGTATGAGACACAAGAACCACTCTGGACAAACTCAGTCGGCCTGCAGTAAAGATAATTACATCAAATATTCACACTGTTCACAAACCATTGGGAATAAACCAAGCCTTTTAAACGGTACATTTACGGCATTTGGCTGACGCCCTTATCCAGAGCGACTTACAATCATTGGTTACAGGGACAGTGCCCCTGGAGCAACTGAGGGTTAAGCGTCTTGCTCAAGGACACAATAGTAGAAAGTGGGGGGGGGTTTGAACCCGCGACTTTGTGGTTATCAGGTTCACAGGCAAGCGTTTTACCCACCAGGCCACTACCAACCTAATGTCTTTTATTGTTTTGCACAAATTTAACACATTAATAACTATAATAATAAAAAGCTGTTTACAACTCGCCACTTTTCTTTGCAAAAACCAAAAAGCTGCAGGGTACCCAACCTTGGGAACAAAGCCATACCCCCAGCACTTGATCCCCTGGTTGTGATGTTTAAAACACCTTCGGGACAAATGATTTTCAATGGCTGACATTAACATCCATCATCAATGATCACAATTCAGGGGTGTCGTGCAACTTCTTGTTCTTCAACGCCAACAGCTGTTTATGTTCTTCTTACAGAACTAAAGTGAATCTCAAACACGTCAAGGCAAGGTGTCCCCAAACTTTTGACAAGCAGCGTACAACCAGCAGAAGAAGACACAAAAACTGTGTCACTGTGACTAATACCGGTAAAACTCCATTGTCATCTAGAAACCAAGACAACCAAGATACCATCTTCTATTTCCTCCTTGATGTAAAGGCAAATTTTTTCTCTCTCCCCTATTCGGCCCTGTGAGGTTATCCATGAAGCCTTCTGGTTTCTGAACTCCTGCGAATTCAAAATTTGGATTTTTCCCCCCAAAAAGTAGACTTCCTTTAGAATTTGAAAGGAATTCAGAATTAGAGAATGTGAATGCACAACCAGGAGATCATTCTATCCTTCAGTCCTTGCTATGTGTGTCTCGTTTAAAGTTAATTAGCTGAAGAACTGTGCTCATTAATGCATTCGAGCCAATCAGTTATTCTGTGATGTGATTTCATTCCAAAACTCATTATAGACCTTTTCTCATTTTCTTTTTTTTAAATCATTTACACTGTTGAGAGTGGGCTGATTAATACCAACTTCATTAGGTAAACAAATGTGGTCTCATTATGAGCTAGTCATCCTTGTTTTCAAAAACTGTTACAATCGTTACAATTTCTGGATATACAGCATAATAAAACTCCCCAAATATTCTAGCAGAACGCTGTATTTCAAATTTGAAGGTTTGCTAAAATTCCTTTCACTCCAGTCCTGCAGGTCTCACCGTCCCCTTCTGTTCCTCCATCCAAGAAGCAGTTTCACAAGTTGCTTTAAAAACCATATCAAACTCCAAATTAGTTTCAGCCCCTGATTAAAAAAGATATACAAAGGACAATTTAATCACGTAACTATCTAAAGACCTTGATGAAGACTGTAAGTGCAAACACTGCAGCCTTTGTCTGTAGCTTTGACAAAAGAGGGCCTTTTCTAG
This sequence comes from Brycinus macrolepidotus, assembly GCA_037974445.1. Taxonomy (NCBI): domain Eukaryota; kingdom Metazoa; phylum Chordata; class Actinopteri; order Characiformes; family Alestidae; genus Brycinus; species Brycinus macrolepidotus. Next base: position 6,312 of record JBBPCZ010121043.1, on the reverse strand, counting down.
AATTAAGGCTAAAGGCCATGAAACACTTCAGTAGTGATCCTCATGATTAGACTTTTCCATTTGATCATCATGTAGGTAATTAAACAAAATTTACTATGCTGAGCTAATGCCACGCTTAGCATTTTTCACTTTATGACTCTGAGCGCCCCATTAAAACAAAGAACAGACATTAAATCAGAAGTGCTGCTTACGTTTTTTTTTTTTTTTTAGGGCCGGCTTGTTATAGTACTGGTGTAAAAGCAAACTCATTTCTTCCTGCCTTATTGCGCTGAAGCATTTTAACCTGTGCATAACCTAATTTACTACACAAAACTTTCCACTGGAGCCAGAGCTGCATGTAATTCGTATACATTCCACTGATGGATTCGGCTTCATTGGGTGGTAACCATTAACCCTGAAGTGTCTCATCTCCTAAAGTGAGGAAAAAAAGTGATTGCTTGATCTATTTGATTCAATTAAGTGCTTCTCGGGCTAAGCAACAAAGCTCTAGAAAGCAGCAGGGTACGTTGGACGACACCATCTCTGCATCTTTGTGAGAAAACACGGTTGACTCAATGAGGTCCAACAAGATTCAAGATTCTTTATTTGTCACATGCATAGTTATTTTCTAATTCTGATTCTGATTATACAAGCACCACACGCAGTGAAATGTATCCTGAACCTCCTCCTTTTATGACTGTGCAAGCATTCTAAAATGAGTACAAATTTAAATTTAATAACAAATCTAAAATAGAAAGTGAAACAACTTAAACAAGGAACACATGTTAAAGATAAAACAGCCTTTTAAGCTAGACCCAGCATCTCTAGATGACCTCCTCATGCTAAAATCAGAGGAAAACGCTATATTGTCCTAAAGCACTTTTTGAAAACACTTCTCCATGACAGACTGGGCAGGTAAGGATGTAGGTCATTCTAAATTGCAGATTACCTTGGGACTCCCTGTAGAGACAGCCAAGGACTTGTGCTTTCGCTCCGCACATTAATAGATCACTGGTGCATTTAATGAAATCTCCGGGGCTGCTCATATAAAAACGCACATCCTCATCTGGCAACACTCACATCAGCTCTGTCCGTCTCCTGCTCTGCTGCAACAGTAAATGATCTCACACATACTCACACATGGTATAAGCAGTATAGCACACAACTGTCAGAGGGAGTCATAACTACAATCAACAGCCAGCAAATGTTTCCATTATTTAAATATTCATATCTGTAGTATCTGTAATACAAAAAGTACAAATGTAAATTAGTGTAATTCTCTCACGTGTACGGCAGCATTCAAGCCCAAATACACTTTTGTTCTGTTAAAAAAAAAAAAAACTTTTCCACACTGTGATTTGTAATTGTTAGTGATGTTCTTCATTGTATGATGAATCTAAAAAGAAACGCCGAAAAGGTAATTACAGCAGTTGCCACTGAGCTGATAAAAATATAACAAACTTGGCCGGGTAACCTGACGATAACAGACATTCAACCACTTCCTTAAGAAGAACTTCAGAATTTGCGGAAGCTAGCATGCTGAAATCCCAACCTGGGAACTGAAATTCAAACTTAAGAAAGTTATTCTTATTCTATAATTTAATAATTTAATAACTTCTCATTTGATTTCTGAGGTGAATGCCATTTATCGTGGTCAAAAATGTCCCTCTGCTCTAAATCTCAAATCTAAAAAGTCAATGTATCAACTGATCAAATTGAGATTTGAGATTTAGAGCAGAAGGGAATTTATAAATATGTACAATTTTTCACCATTTTTCAGCATCAGAAAAAATGAGATGTTATATATTTAACACAAATTAACACAGAAGCCTCCAACTCTTATCGAAGCAGTATAAAATCAAATCAGTGTTGTTTAATTTGTCTGTTCTGCCTCCTACTGCCAGTTTAACCTTCCCCTCCTAAACCGAACCACATTCACAAGCAACTACCCATACACACCTTAGCTGATTCACACATTTCGTTCTCATGCGCATCTACACTGGCTAAAGGAATTTTAAAAATTTAAAGATTAACTTTTTCTTATTTAGCGTGGACAGGTCCATCTTTAAAATTACACGCTTTTCTATAGGACTCTCCACTCTCGCTTCCAGAAGTGTTTCTGAAAGAAGACAACTTGCTGACGCAGGTTGGGTCCATGAATTTATGCTGTTTACACCAAATGCTGACCCTACCATCTGCAAATCGGACGACAGGAGGAGAACACAGTGGCCTTCTGCTGATGTAGCCCCCCCGCCTGTTGTGCGTTCAGACTCAGAGATGCTTTTATGTTCACCGTTGTCATAATTATAGGTTTTTTTTAAGCAACTGTAGCCTTCCTGTCCGGTCAAACAAATCTGACCATTCTTCTCTGATCCCTCTCATCAACAAGGTGTATCTACAGTTCCTCAAATAATCAAACGTTCCTGTCTAGTCAAAGTCACTACTCTGTTCAGTGTGAACGTTTACACCTTTACACATACAAACGCACACACATATAAGCACACACACTCCTTCTACACTGCGACACATTCCTAAATGAAACACTATCTGAGTGCAAATTAGCATAGCCAAAAATTAGAAGAGATTGAAGAGGTGGTCAAAAGTCATTCCAGTATGATCAAACATTCTGGGAAAATAAGATTTTTCTCATTAAAATGGCATGATTTGATAAGTTGTGTTTAAAATGACTAGATATATGACCTAGTAAGTGTAGGTCGAATTATATTTCAGGCTGACAAGTTAAAATTCAGGACCACTTTAGACAACCTGACTCTGAAACTTGGAAAGATGTGCAGTTTGTGTGTATATCAGTGTTAGCAGTCACGTTCAGCATCACCTGTCACTGCTGAGGGGATTCCCGGTTCCCAGTAATCCCGAACAAGCTTACTAAGCACTTCAATATGACTAATCCTACCTGAGCCCACACACACACATACACACATACACACACACACACACTCACTAAAGTAGCCATGAACACATGTCCCTTCATGACATTCTTACGAAATACCAGATTGTGACAAAGAGCCATGTGTGTAGTTAGGAAAAGGAGAGGGAATGTTTAAGACAAGAGTCAAGTAAGCACTTAAATTAGTGCGTATACAACAAAACATGGTGAAAAAAACAAATAAAAACACACCTCTGTCATAAAGTGCATTTCTTCTGGCACTCCTAAGGGATTATATGATATTTTACCTTGTTTGCAGTTTTAGAGTGATTCCTTCAGTAAAGAGTCCTGGCATAGAGCCGCATCAGGCAGAAACCCAGTGGTTAGTCTGGCTTCTAACTGACTGTCAGTGTCAGTGACGTACCAAGGATCTCTACAAGGCCAATCAACATTTTTCCCTTACAAAATTGTACAAATTTTGGAGTGTTTCGGTGGGAATTGGTGCCCATTCATTCTATAGAGCATTTATGAGGTCAGGCACCGGACGAGAAGGCCTGGCTCGCAATTCATCCCAAAAGATCATCTGTGCGGGCCAGTCAAGTTGTTCCACACTGAACTCATCCAGTCAGTCATGGCTGTAATAGAAAAGTTGGAAGCATGACGTTGTCCAAAATGTCTTAGTATGCTGAAGCATTAAGATTGCCCTTCATTGGAAGTAAGGGGGCTAGCCCAAACCCTGAAAAACAGGTGTGTCCCAATACTTCTGTCCATACAGTGTATGTCTACCTAGATACTAATTCTGATTGGATCATTTTCCATCGGGAGTTTGAAGAAATTAAAGACACTTTTGTCCAACCAAATCTCAGCAATGAAATAAAAGTAGTACTGCAGTAGCTGAAGAGTTTAAATACAAATATGCTTCTATTACATAAAAACGAAAAAAAAAAAAAAAATCTAGTTCCTAGAAATCATTAGACCTTTTCTAAAGCTCTAGGCGGCCCACGGGGTCCCCTGCTGCTACGAGGTAAAGTGCTCAGTTCTGATTCTATTTACCAGGCAACCAGACCATTTACCCTGACACCACATGTGCGATTCACTGATGCCCTCCTGGTCGACGGAACAGAATAATCTGATACTCCACGGACGTTTCTGTGTGCTGTATTGCAGAAACTGAGCTTAAAGTGTTTGACTGCTGGCGGAGCATGTACAACACTGAACAGAGCAGAAACCCGAGAGCATAAATCCACTGAGTATTTAAACAGCAGTCGCCTTCCAACACATCCCCGTCAAAACGCTGTCCGGAGATAAACATCTAGATGACAGTCTGTCCTTGTAATGTCCGAGGACAAAGCACAAACAGAAAGCAAAGCCCTAAAATGGGAAGAGGGAGAGAGAGAGAGAGAGAGAGGGGTGAGAGAAGGTGAGAGAGGGGTGAGAGAGGGTGAGAGAGAAACAGAGAGAGAGAGAGAGAGAGAGAAAGAGAGAGGGGAACAGAGACAGAGAGAGAGAGAGAATAGAGAAAGAGAGAGAGAGAGAGAGAGAGAAAGATTTAGATAGAGAGAGAGAGGAGAGAGAAAGAGAAAGAGACAGAGGGGGAGTAGGAGAGAGAGGATGAGAGAGAGAAAGATAGAGAGAGAGTGTGTGTGAGAGAGAGAGAGAGAGAGACAGAAAGAAAACGATTTAGATAGAGAGAGAGGAGAGAGAAAGAGAGATAGATAAACAGAGAGAGGGGGAAGAGAAAGAAGGAGAGAGAGAGCAAGAGAGAGAGGGCGAGAGAAAGAAAGAGAGAGGGGAACAGAGAGAGCCCAGGAGAGAGAAAAAGAGAGAGAGAGAGAGAGAGAGGAGAGAGAGAAAGAGAGAGAGAGGAGAGAGAGAAAGAGAGAGAGAGAGATAGAGAGGGGATGAGTAAGAGAGAGTGAGAGAGAGGGTGAGAGAGAGAGGGTGAGAGAGAAAGAGAGAGAGAGAGAGACAGAAAGTGAGAGAGAGGATGAGTAAGATAGAGTGAGAGAGAGGGTGAGAGAAAGAGAGAGAGAGAAAGAGAGAGGGTGAGAGAGAAAGAGAGAGAGAGAGACAAAAAGAGAGTGAGAGGATGAGTAAGAGAGAGTGAGAGAGAGGGTGAGAGAGAGAGAGAGAGAAAGAGGGAGGGAGAGAGAGAGAGAAAGAGAGAGGGTGAGAGAGAAAGAGAGAGAGAGAGACAAAAAGAGAGTGAGAGGATGAGTAAGAGAGAGTGAGAGAGAGGGTGAGAGAGAGGGGGAGAGAGAGAGAGAGAGAGGAGAAGCAGAGTCTCTGAACAGTCTGTTCTGTGAACGTGCTGTAGAATTAACTGACAGAGAATTACATTCAGAATGACACCGAGGGAACAAGACGGGACATTTTGGCGACAGAGGAAACGGGAACGGTGCAGACAGAAGGATGGGTCAGGGACTCGTTAGCGCATGACACAAACCGACACGACCGCTGTACTTTTAGGAGGCATCACAAACCATGAACCTGCACATGCAGGCTAGGCTAGCAGAGCTTCGCTGCTCCTGCTTGCTCCTCAGAGGCCGTGTCCTTGTCAGCAACGTTGTGAAGGTGAACAATATTTCTTACTTTGGTACTATTACGATCATTTCCTCACCATCAGCAACACAACAGTCCACAAAACTATGCATGTAAAAGCTGATGAAACTTCACGGCTAAGGAATGCCAGCATGGAATCTGTGAGGGATCTGCTCCTTACAACTGCTTTAGTATAACAGATCTGACTAAGTGGGGCTTTTTAAGAGGGTGGGGAGGGAACTGGAGGAGTTCTGTTATTTATTTTGGGTTTATTTAACATAACCAAAGTATGACATATAAAAGTCAGATGGGCTTCAAAATGTCAAAAACTTTTTCACATTGTTCTGGACATACCTAGCAAGGTTCATCATCCCAAAGAATAAACTCCTGTCCTCATCTTTTAACTTCTGCCCACCTCTAAAGCGTCTTCTGAGTTTGATGTCACCATGCACCAGTGGGCGGGCGAAAATAATATCAACAAATGATATCTTCATCAGTAATTTCGCCACCTCCGACATAACATTAGTGTACATACACTATATATGGACAAAAGTATTAAGACGCCAGACATTTACACCAACAGGGACTTCAATGACACTGCACTCAAATACATAGACTTTAATATGGCGTTGTTCCCCCTTTGCAGCTCTAACAGCTTCCACTCTTCTTGGAAGGCTTTCCAAAAGATTTTGGAGAGTTTCTGCGGGAATTTGTGCCCATTCATTCTGTAGAGCATCTATAAGGTCAGGCACTGATGTTGGATGAGAAGGCCTGGCTCCCAATCTCCATTCCTGTTCATCTAAAAGGTGTTGGATGGGGTTGAGGTCGGGGCTCTGTGCGGGTCAGTCAAGTTCTTCCACACCGAACTCATCCAGCCATGTCTTTATGGAGCTTGCTTTGTGCAC
>JBBPCZ010121042.1:0-10024 GCA_037974445.1 Brycinus macrolepidotus | reverse complement strand
TGTGTGTGTGTGTGTGTGTGTGTGTGTGTGTGTGTGTGTGTGTATGTGTGTGTGTGTGTGTGTGTGTGTGTGTGTGAAAGAGAGAGAGAGATTACATACCTGTATTAGCAGTAGGCACACCTTTATACAGTTTACTTTAATGCTCAAGGTAATCCCTACCGGTTTTTATTGTAATGTTATTTATATATGTTTGTAAATGTTTTCAGATGGGTATATCTCTGTGGAGAGTGTGGAGTTGGATATCCAGGAGGTGATGGAAGTGGGAAAAAGAGCTAAAGCATCCCACAGCAATGGATTCACAGACCCTGAGGTTGCCAGCGCTGGCAGCAGGTAACCCTCATTACCATACCTCATTCATTTTGAAGGCGCTGTTTTGCAGTGCAGCTCACATCCCAGTCAGTGTGTAAAATGTTACATTAACTTGTTCATTGACATTATTGTCTCAATGTATTCATTTAACAATAATAAGAAGAAGAATAATGTCACAATGCTGCTACAAATTTGAAATATTAATGTTTTTGTGTATTTGCTGTGAGTGCAGATCCTCAAACCATTACATCTTGCAACAGGAGAGCTGTAAGTCAATTTTGCTGAATCTTTATCTTTATGTCTGCGTTTACAGTAAAACACGTCTGTGTCTGAATCAGATAATTGAAGTGTAGATTCTTCAAAAAATACTGGTCTCATTTTGGTATGGATCTTTTGCAGGTCATTTGAGATAAAAGTTCATATATAAACAAGAATGGTTTGTGTTTTTAGTCACAGATGACAGTGAGGAATGGGGTGACGATGACGACACACCGCTTACTCCAACTGACAACACAGATCTGTAAGTAGGGCAAGTTTTTTTTTTTTTTTTGCATGTATGTTTCCTTCTGTTTTTTTGGCCCTGAAAACATCTCTCTGATATACACATGGATAGCACAGAAATATGTTTATTTTGTGTTCTAAATATCTTCCATTGGTCATTTTTCACTCTATCTTTCAGAGTCCTGAATCAGACAGCATCTTCTCTGGAAACAGGTGAGTTATATAGGAAACACATTTTTGTAAGTTCTAGTAGATGGAAATCTTCAGGAGTCAACCTGGCACATGGTAAATGATCAGAAACTTGAGTAAAATGCGTGGCATTGGGTTGAATATTAAGAAGAACATGGGTTCTTCTAATTTAAGCAGTTCTGGATGCAACAATTCTGGGGGCTGTGCTTACCTGCAGTTCTAGAACAGTTGTACTTCACATCCATAGACACAGTGTATCTGGTTCAGATCCACACAAGACACAACACAACAAAGAACAACATGAAATGCCTTTTAAAATAGAACATGCAGGTTCAGCTGTAGGCACTGTAAGTAACCAGTTCAATGTAGATTTAGCAGAACAACAACCACCCCGTGTTGCTTCTTGAATGCAGGTGTTGTGTTCATTCCACTGTACATTAACCCCAAAACCTGGAGCAGATTAAACCAAAAAACTGTAACTTGTCTTCTGTTTATTGTCTTCTGTTTTCGACTGATCTTTGTCTTCATACTTCAGTGAGCCCAGAGTCAGATTCAGCCCTGCAAGCACAGACTGATGCAAATGATAATGTTCAGTAAGTGTCATGCTGACTGATATGTGCAGCGCTCAGTAAACACTCTGCACTGTCTCAGTTCTCGTCATTAGCTATGAATGATCTTGTTTGAGTCTGTGCATATGAATGTCTGCTTATATGTTTAATTATATTACAAACAAATATGGAACAAGTTTCAACAGACTTAGTTATTCATTCTGTTGTTATTATTGGTGCTTCTGTAAATGGGCTTTGGGTATTAGAAGGGTGTTTTATACTGTTGTTGGCACTTTTTGACAAGTTAGTAAAAAAAAGTAATGATTAATGTCTTTGTGGTTATGTGGCCCACTCAAAATATGAACAAAAAAATCCGACATTTAATTGAAATAAGTTCAGTGTAAGAAAACTAAACCCTTATCATTTTTTGAAAATAAAAGCATGTGTCACAGTAATTGGCATCCTTACATTTAGTACTAACATTTTTTTGACTTAACGAGAATAGGAAATACAGGGAGACAACTCTTTAATACAGAAGCTCTCCAGGTCTCCTACGGTCCTCACTTTTGGCATCTCTTCTTCAGATCATCCAGCAGGTTTACAGTGGGGTTTAGGCCACAGCCCTATCAAAATCCTGATTTTGGGATAACTGAACCATTTTTGTGTGTAATTGATTGCTGGAATGTTGGATGCTGGAAAATTTGACCATGACCCAGTTTTAGCTGTTTTTGACAGAGAAAGCCAGGTTTTAGCCAGGTGTCCGTGATGAAATGGACCTTAACAAGGTTCCCAGAAGGAAAAACAATCCCAAAGCTTCATAGATTTTCCACCATTTTTACCAGAAAACTATAGGGTCTGGTAAACTCCAGGTGCTTATGTTTGTGGTAGCATCTAATTTTTTTTTTGGAGACCCCACAATACTGCCAATTTCTGCAAAGATCCAACCATGATCACTGTAGAATTGTTTTATCACTTTATTCTCTCATGATCAACACACTTGTCTCATTTGATTGGCGTCTTCTCTAATCAACTCTATGTTGATGAACAGCTAAGGGAATTTGGCCTTGTTCACACCTTATATTTATGCCCCAGTGAAATAGAAAACCATGAACGACCATTTAAGAGTTCCTGGACTCTGGACTTAAAGTGTGAAAGAGGAGAGCATGCCTTATATTGCATTATTACATTTTTATATTATTTTGCGTTGCATTTTGTTAATAGTGGCACATGTGGTATTGATAGAAGAATTTTGATAAGGGTTTTTGTTTTGTTTTCTTAGACTAAATTTATAGAGATTAAGCTGATAATTAAGCAGCAAAGACTTTATCATGACATTTTTTTTTTACCAATCTTTACCAATAATTGTGGAACTGATCCTAAGTGAAAAGTATTATAATTAATTTATTTATGTGTCCCTTTTATTAATGGTTATTTGGGTTATTTGGGGCTAATCTTCACTTCTGCTTAAAAATAAACTCATGTGTTGCACCAGGCCAGTGTCTGGACGTATCAGGTATCGTGTACATGTATCGTGTTTTATCTTTATCTGTATTATCTTTTATTTGCGTGCATCGCAGAGCAAGACAGGAAGCACTTCAGAAGCTGGCCACCTTCTTTGCACAGCCTAAATTGCCTGGTCACGCTACACTGAATAGGAACACAATGTAAGAGTCTCTCACCTTGCAAGTGAATTACAATTCCTGTAGAGGTAGTTATATAGACAGGTTGAAATGAAATGCACAAAGTGTCTGAAAGTGTTTGTGTTTTCTCCTTCTCTTTTTGTGCGTGAAGAATTGAAGAACCAGAGCCAGGTAACCGGTCCCACTTTGTTTCACAAGATGATGAGGCTGAAATAATAAAAAGCATTCTGTGAAAGCAGGGTTTAAAGATTTTACTAACCTGACATGTTTCTCTTGTTTTGACCCTTTCCCTTGTCTGTGCAGAGGAACCACCAAGCACGTAAGTGTTCTCATGCGCACATGCATACGTACACACACGCTCCCCTTCAGTGTGTTGTCTAATTGTTCTGCCGTGGCATGCTGTCTTACTGGTTTGGCACGTTGAATGCATAAAATGTTCCTGCTGGTTGTGTAATTGACCTGGCTCTGTATCCACATTGCTCTCTTCTTCCCTTTAATCCTGTAAAGAACTAAACAGGATGTAGATCTGCAGATACTTCCTCCCCCAGACCTGTACGCAGACATCATCGTTGGGTAATTGGAAGGAATCTTCTACAAGTATGTGGATGAAATTATGTAATACAACCAGTCCCGAACCAAAGCTTTGACTATGTGACCTGTATCTACAGCAAGAAACATGTATCTGCTCTTAGTTCTAGTGATTCTCAACCCTGTGATGCCCATTTTCCCTACTGGGTTCGGAACCACTGCTCAGAAACAAATATTCTATTCCTTTCAAATCTATTTGTGTACCTTTTTTACAGCATATGCCACAACACAGCGTCACAGAAATCAGTCAAGGACCACATCCCTAATGACCTAAGCCTAGAGGAAAGTGAACAAGCGTAGGCCAGACTCTTTAATACGTGAGGAAGAAAGTAAACAGTCTTCTTCTTGTGAACACTGAGTCATACAACAAACAAACAAGAATTATGACTGGAGAAATTGGATCAAACATTCAACAGAAATATTCAGATCAGACAGAGGAGACCTTTTAGATCAGACGGAGGCCAGTGATATAAAGATGACTAGAAAGGAGCTCCCGAGTGGTGCAACTGTCTAAACAGTGGCCCTATCTAATCATCATCTTGTTGTCTAAGTGTGTCACAGCCAGGAATCCCAGAGAGCATAACTGGCCTCGCTCTCTTTGGATGGACAGGATGTCTCTATCACTCCCCCCCATCACTTAGTGTGATGCTACCAGTGCAGCCAGTTTCTAACTTAATGTGACCTTGTGGAAGCGCATGTTAGCCTTTACCCTCCCAGTGTTAGTAACATTGTGTGATGAGCCAGATCTAGACAGTGGGAAGAACTGGCCATGACTTAATTTGGAGGAAAGTGGGGATCAGGTTCCCTCCCAAAAAGATGACCTGATTTAACCATAGTATTTACAGATATCTGGTGAATTAGTAATCATATTAAACATATAGTGTTAGACATGACAACATGGTGGCAAAGAAATCATTATAGTATAAGAGTCTGTGTAGGGTTTGACAGTCATGAATACATCTTATAGTTTAAATACTATTATACAATTACACTGAATACTATAATATACTATTACACTATTACACAAATTCTGTGTGATGTTTATAATATATTTTACTCTTCCTTCAACGGTTGATCCACAGTGGACGTTTGAGAAAACTGCAAGACTTTCCACCAACCAAGACTGGCCATTGATGACTTACAAACAAATTACTCACGTATGGTTTGCTGCGTCTGAAGGAGTACTTTGAAAAAACACTGGAACTCTTCCCCCTGGCTACATGGAAAGAATGCTGTCAGGTGTGTCGAAAGAATGTAAGGTGCACACGTGGTTAAAGGCAGGATTTCCTTTAATTGCTGTTTTGTGGTTTTGAAGTTTAAATCTAAAAATAAAAATTAGGATGACGTGATCACTTCCCGTCCTTCACCTGGGCGTATTCACTTCCGTCACACTATCCGTGATGACTTTGACTCAGTCTAGATGACTTTGGCTGTAAATATGATCTTAGGTGAAACACCTACGTTTGAGACAGACTAAGCCAAAATAAAATGAAAAATAAACCAAAATCACTTATTTGGATGAAGTCATGCCAACTGAAGGATATCATCCATTTTTTGTGTTTAGGACTTACTAGCATGAAGCATTTTTTTTTTGGTTGTTGGATTGGTTTGTTTATTTTGTTACTTTCATATGAGCTGAAGCCTCGGTTTCTTGAAGTGTTCCCAGCACACAGTTCTTACAGAAGCTACTCACTGTTGGGGAAAGCTGGGCTGATTTCTGTTGTGCTTTGATAGTATTACATTCCTTTTTAGAATCTTCGTTTATGGTATGTTATAAAATCCATGTGGTGTTATGTAACATGTCTGAAGTGCTTTGACCTTCTCACTGGAGTTGGTTTTGATTGTCTGTAATGAAGAATGCAGATAGATTCTCTAAAGGTACTATTTTCCAGTCTTGGCCCTGCAGTACCCCTCCATTGCACAGTTCGGAAAACCCATGAATGGATTTTGTTATGAGACTTATGGTGTGTTAAGTAGTGAAAACATTAAACTGTGCATTTCAGAGGGACATCAGGACTGGAAAATGTTAATTTGAATGTGACCATGAGTTGTGACTAGAGGTATAACGCTTTGGCTTGTTGGCGACGCAGTTCTGTATCAATATATGAAAGAGCGATACAGTTATTTGTGGTGTCACGCTGTGCATATTAATGTTTATTTTTCCGATACAAGGATTGTGAGGAAGAAATGCAAGTCCATCTTTATACTACATAAAAATAATTGTCTCATCAGACAAACTGATGTAAATCATACTGACATGAACAGACATAATAGAACAGTTTCCACTGTTCTGCTAAAAACTCCATTGTATTTCTAAAAGAGATAATCATCAAATTAAGAATGTTTCATGTGAAAGCAATAACAGTGTGTATGTGTATTTAAATTTATGTTGTCTAAGTAGATTTTGTTTGTATTAATTATGCTTCAGTCAGATGCTATGATCTTTATTCTGGCAACTGGGCTTAAAAAAAACGAATGGCAGTACTTCTTTTTTGTATCAAAGTCGATCATGTCAGATCAACGCAACATATATTGCATCAGAAATGTATGTATATCTTTTTTACAGTTCTATATCATGTGCCTGTTTTACAATGATACTGTGAGAGTGTCAAGAAAATGGCCGTAGACTAGTACAATCATGTGAGTGATGCAATGAAGGATTTTTTGATTCGTTTTGTTTTCTTTTTAGTTTTTAAGCAGTCTAAAAAGATTTTTTGAAAATAAAACATGAATGTGTGATGTTTGAATGCCATATCAATATACTGAATGTCATACAGTGCATTAATCTAACTGTCTTAAACTTGTATTTGTGATGACCTCATAGTATATAGCATGACCATAATTTATGTACCACTGGTAATAACCACAACACAGTATGCATATACATTTTCTATTTACTTCTCCTTTTGTACAATAAATAATAAAGTGCAAATCAGAACAGGAACACCATGCAGTGCATAATTTGTGAAAAAACAAACCACACGCACAAACTGAAAAAGACACATATAGACATATAGACAGAGTTAAAGAGAACACTGTCTCACACCAGGTACATTACATACACTTCCACAACACCAGAACAGGCAGCAAAAAAAAAAGAAGGCTCTTTAGACAGACAGCATACTGAAAGTGACAACTGCAGACACTTTGGTTGCATTGACTGATACTGCATGTTTCTGGTTGGAATTTGGTTGCCATGCTAAGAGTACTGTTGCTGAGTGTTGCTTACTCAGGTACCAACACTACAAAAAAGAAAAAGAAAAACTGTTGTGGTAACGACAAAACTTTTGTACATCTTGGAAAATATTGTGCATCTTGAGAGCAAATGTTTTTTGGCCCTCATAAACAAAATTTTATCCATATAAATGTTGCTACTTGTGACAGCTGAACTGGAAGATATTTAACAAAGCCAGAAATCTCAATAAACAAGTAAGCATAAGCCAAACATGAGGACTGCCCAATAGGCACGTCCCCGACTTCCTATTACAGGCTGAAGTTACCTAGCTAGCAGAGGAATTCTTTCCCTGGTTGTATTTCATAAGGCAGGATTCCGCAATAAGCTGTATAACTTAAGCCAAAACTACTAATTCATAATATTTTTTTTACTACAGGCTTGATGTCATGCTTACGTTATCCAGTTAACTGAGTAATTGCCTTTAGTGAAATACCCCACATCCACCTTCACTTTTTGCAATTGCTGCAGATTCCAAAGCTTCAGTTTATACACAGTATTCAGTGTAATCTACTATATTCTGCAGTAGGGGGCAGCAGTTCCCCTCAGCTCTAATAACATTATTTTGCTTCAGCAGTTTTCTCAGAAGGGGTCAATAAGGGATCAAGGGGTGTCTCCCACCCCTCGACAGGTGCCACTGCAACGAGATAATGTTATTCACTTCACCCATCAGAGATTTGAATGTTGTGGCTGATTGGTCTACAAGTTATGCTGGAGCAAAAATAAGAACCATCTGGGGGTCCATGAGGACCATTTGAGAACCACTGCTATAGTGATGCCCCCTCACCTACCCACTCACCATCAACAAGGAGGAGGGTGGGAGGATTAGAGCGTATATGTGAAGAATGTGCCCTACCAGGTTCTCGGCCTACAGCCCAGCAAGGCTCAGTGGAATCCACAGAGACATTTTTAGTGGCACGCCAGGAAAAGGCAACGGCCCCGGGCACACTCTGAACCCTCCGCTGAAACAACGTTCAAAAAGGAAACCCTGTCTGGACTTCTTCTCTAAACAAACTTATCTTCAAAGTTTTTGCAGACATGAAAAAAGTCTTGTCATCGCTGCTTGGCTTGACAATCCCTCACTTGTTTCAAGTTTCAGCACTTCATTGTTTGTGATTTGCTCATTACATTCAGTTATGAATGGTGCATTGATTTTCTGGAGCCATACTGTGTAACAATAAGAGCACATGTAACATGGTACGAACAAAAAAAAAAACATACAAACACCATGCATTCACCAGAAGCCATTCCTTACTTACAGTACAAAAACAGAGGGCAAGGAAGATTCAGGAAGACCACCTCATCCACAAATACACTAGCGTTAAGAATGCAGCAACAAGTTGTTACGTTTGTTGAAGAGAGTAATGGAGTGACTCCTCTAAGAACAGACCTACGTTTGTACTGATACGTAACATTTAAATATATTTATGTATTTTCCGTTGGGAACTGATGACTGATTTTCTGCATATTTGCTTGGTTAGAACTCTTTTTCCTGGTGATAAAATTACTGTGCATGAGGAAAAACTGAGTCATGCGTTTCAGCTGTTTAAGCATTGCACTTCTGAGTACCCGCTGTGTTCTTTTTTCCCTCCTGGCTACATTGTAGTCCAATCACATGAGGTGTTGGCACAGGGAAACTACACCATGTCCCCTTCCTGAACTCCCGTTGTCCCTCTTTGTCATGTCATTCGTTTAACAGTTGCCACGGCCCTGGTAACCAGCAAACCATTAAAGGTCCTAACAGTAACATTCTAGAAGTGAGGTTAAATAAATATACATCTAATAAATAGATCTACTTTATGTATGTTTACACACACACACACACACATATGCAGTCACACAGACAAAACATTCTAAAGCAGAACCCAAATCAGAAACAAAAGGGAACGTGTTCCGTTTAAGGCATCAGAGGAAGGTGTGCATGGTTTTAACTCTTAAATGCTCGTGGCTTTAGTTTCTTTGCCCAGTATCACCAAATACACCCCATTTCAGGCTCAATGTAACATTATATTTTAAGAGGGAATAAACATAGAACAAAGATGCATGTTTCTGCATGTTATTTGAATAGTATGATATACTGCGCATATAAACGCTTTTCATCTCTTTCCTTCTCTCTTCCTAAATCTCTCTGGCTATTCCCTCTCTCTTTTTTACCCCTCTCAGACTCTAAATCTCAGTCTCTCTCTGTCTCTCAGGCTCTAAATCTCTCTCTGGCCTAGGTTCAGACTATTAGGCTGTGCGACTGCTTATACTGCATTTCCCCCTTGAGGCCAAGGCCAATGTGTGGTGCAGTGTGAAGTCTCAGCCCCAGCTGAACACAGCACTCAATCAACTTGTTCATCTCTCTCTCCCTCACTCCCTCACTCCTCTGCCTCCTTTAGCCATAACAAGGCACCATGTTTAGACTTTAACCAGCCTCTCTCTGCCTAACACATTCGTCTTTTCAAGGCAGGAAATTCCATTATTTAAGGCATAATCTCACAACACCAAACCTTCCTCACTGAGTCTGTGACATGACTAATAGGCAGAGAGAAAAGACTGGTGGGAGGCACAGCACTTAATAGTGAGAATGCCTATCCTCAGCACAAACTGAGTATTATGGAAAGCACATCATATTCAGTTATAAGGGAAAACTCACTGTACACTGTGGTCACTGTTGTGCTTCACACGAATGGTGTGTACTTGGTGAGATCTGGCCTTTGCATGTTCGCTAATAACACTCTCCATGCTCATATTGCCTTATCACTAAAAGCCATTGATCAGAACACTTGCAATGAACTCCTCACTCCACAAGTTAGTGCTTAAATAATACAACTATATGCCATAAAATAATCTCTGAAAAATAAATAATCTGATATCAAATAAAATTAGAATCATCCTTTCTAAATGCATATAAACTTAATTTTTGGTATGTCATCGCAATCAACAGCAATTTGACTAACGTGATCAATATGAGCATATAAATTGACTGTATAATACATGTATAACATAACATAATCAGTATTATCAAAACATTA
>JBBPCZ010121041.1:0-10026 GCA_037974445.1 Brycinus macrolepidotus | reverse complement strand
TCAAGTAAATCTACTTCGTTACTGTCCACCTCTGGTTATACGTTATCTGGCTCAGCAGAGCTAAAGGGCTCGCACCCCAATCATCTACATCTGGTTGGGATTCTGTGTGTGTATGTATCCATTCCCACACTGTACGGGCATGACAGGCCCAGTTATAAAGTAGCAAATTAGGGAAAGCCATACCACCCTCATCTAGTGGTAGCTGCAGAGTTCTAACCCACACTCTGGGTTTCTTACACTGCCAAATAAATGTTGAGAGATTTTTTTCTATAGTTAGTGAGGTTTGTCTTGAGATATATAAAGGAACCATTTGCATTGGGTAAAGAAATATGGGGAGCACATTCATCTTTATAAGACTCATCCTTCCCATCCGTGAAAATGGACGTTTTTGTCATCTTTCCAAATCCCTTTTTACAGCTGCTATTATGGGTAAAAAGTTAAGTTTCCATAATTCTCCCGTAGAGGACGACACCCTGATGCCCAGATATGTAAATCCAGATGTGGACCATCTAAATGAAAAGTTGAAAGGAGGGTCTTTTTTCTGAGGATTCCCAAGATGCATAGCCTCTGATTTACTATAATTTACTTTATAACCAGATATTAAGGCAAATGAATTTATAATGGATAGAATATTTGGAATTGAAATGTCAGGGTTTGTAATAAACAGCAAGATATCATCTGCACATAAGGCAATTTTACGCGTGGTTTTACTCAGTTTAACTCCATGGATATCTCTATGAGCCCTAATACTCTCAGCCAGTGGCTCTACCGCAATGGTGAAGAGAAGTGGCGAGAGAGGGCAACCCTGTCTTGTCCCTCTACCTAATGGGAATGGTGGGGATTGAAATCCATCAGTTAGTACACAAGCCTCAGGGGAGCGGTACAGGGTTTTCACCCATCTAATAAAGCCCTCACCCAGTCCAAACTTTCCTAGGGTATCAAACATATACTCCCATTCCACATGGTCGAAGGCTTTTTCTGCGTCCAAGGATACAGAGAGAGCATGCTGTTTGGGCTGTGTGGACATTTGGATAACATTAAGGAGTCTTCTCACATTTGTCCAGGGAAAATGCTTACCTATAAAACCTGTTTGGTCAGGGTGTACTAGAATAGGTAAATACGACTTAGGGAGGGGAAATGTCAACAGAGACAGGATTGTGGTCAGAAAGTGTACATATGCCAATTGAGCATTTTCTGACTCTGTCAAGAAACTCTGCTAGATAGAAAGTAGTCTATTCTTGAGAAACTCTTATGAGGGCGTAAGTAAAATGGATAATCCTTAACCAGTGGGTTTGTGATTCTCCATATGTCTAGTAAATCCAAATCTGTACAAAGTTCTTTAAAACTATTAGATTTTTTTGATGGGAGATAAGGTTTTGGTGGAGAGAGATCCATCTGTGGGTTCAGAATTGTGTTAAAGTCACCTCCAATAATAGTAAGAGGACATGAATTTGTAGATGTTGCGTGAAATAAGTTAGGAAGGAAGGTGGGGTCGAAGTTATTAGGGGCGTAAACAAAATCTATGAGAATCCGTTCACCAAATAAGTTTCCCTGAACAAACACGAAACGGCCACTCCCATCCTTGATAGCACTTCCCACATTGAAAGGTAGTTTTTTGTGCATCAGGACTGCCACACCTCTACTGTGTGAGTTAAATGATGAGTAAAAAACTTGTCCAACCTAAGCCCTCTTTAGTTTGACATGTTCTATATCTGTTAAATGGGTTTCCTGAAGCAGTGCAATATTAACTTTTTCTTTCTGTAAAAAAAGAAAGTATCTTCTGCCTCTTAACTACGTGATTTACACCTTTGACATTCCATGATAACAACTCGACATCGCTCATAACAATAATTGAAGGCCAAAACCTGGGGTATGTATGCACAGGGTATGATAGAGCTCTATATACTGTATGAGAGTTATGCTCAGCAAACTACAGTACAAAAAAGAACGGAAAAGCAGTGATATCAATGATGGCATTAGCCTTAAACAAAAAACAAGGAAACAGCACCCAAAGAAAACTGGTCTACTTCTAATTAGCAGTCCAAAATACTCTCTCGCAGGGTAAGTGACAAAGAGAAGGGAACTCCCGAAAAAGGAGAGAACAAACCAAGCGAACAATCTGAACATCTTCAGTTGAACTCTACAAACAACTGACCCCTTTTGAGATAAAACCCATTCATCACAAAAGTATATGAGATAATAGGTAAAAAAACGGTAGGGATTTTTAACCGACCATACCTCATCAAACGAACAACAACAAACTAAATTCAGTTATATGCAGTCTGACTTTGAATGATACATAGGTACACTAGAAACACTCCGCTCCAGAAAATTGCACCAAAGCGAGTACTGCACACGGGCAATGGGTCCGAATACAGTCAGCCAAAAAAGTTCATGCTCTTTTTTGGTCCGACAAGCTTTTAGTGAAGGCTGTCCAAAAAGACAAGTGCTTCACGTGGACACTGGAAGGTGTGCTTCACTCTGTCGCAAGTCACACAGACGGTAGTGGGAAAACGCATGGAAAATGAGATGTCGCGTTGTATCAGCTGTTGATAGGCCTGGTTAAAACTGCAACGTCTCTCACGCTTGCAGAGAAATCCTGTTGAATAAACACTTTCTGATTTCGATACTTCAGTTGGCGTTTAGCCCTCACAGCTGCCATAATCAGCTGTTTGTCTTTGGAGTTGTGCAACTTAATGAGGACTACTCGGGGGTGATCCGACAATAGCTGGCCCAGGGTTCTGTGTGCTTGATCAATTTTGATTCGTTCCTTTTCTGTTTCCAACCCGAGAATCTTGGGAAGCCATGTTTCGAAGCGGACAGGTTGCTGTCCTTCACTTGCTTCCTTCAATCCCACTATTTTGATGTTATCTTGTCTAGACCTGTTTTCAGTATCGACCACTTTTTCTACGAGCGTTTGTATTTTTTTCTCCACCGCTTTCAACTTTTTTTCCGTTGTGCCCAGCAGGTCCTCCACTGCCGATACCTGATGCTCTGCTTCCTCAATATGTTTTGAGCGCCAGCATTCTCCTGAACTGCCATCTTGAATTTCGCTAGCTCCTTGTCGCCCCTTCATGTTTCTCAGTGTTTTGGGGGCTTTTTCGGTCCCCGACATAGCGTTTTCTTTAACAGACATAGTCTCTACTTACTTCTATACACTACTTACTTAGCTGTCATGCTGAGGTATGGTCAGTTTAATACGTTAGAAAAGTAGGTGAGGTCGGGAGCTCAGAAGTAATCAACCTTCCTGGTCGGCTGACGTCATCACCCCCTAACCAGATCACTTCCTACGTTCAATACATTGTCCACTCCTCTACATGTCTCTGACCATCATCTTCTGTCTTTCAAATTTCCTCTTCAGACCTCGTCTCATCACCCATGTGTAACACCAGCAATTACCCGCTGAAATCTATCCTCTCTATCTCTGTCCTCTCTCTCCTCCTCTATTCTATCGTCCTTATCTCTCCCTAACTCCACTAAACCCTGTCCATCTTCAGTTGAATCAGCTACCAATGACCTTCTCTCATCTCTCCACAGCTCAATTAATCTACTCTGCCCCTTGTCTTCCAGACCGACGCGTCTCTCCCCCAGCTCCATGGCTGTCTGAGGTCCTGCAAAGTAACTGTAGGGAACTGAGAGCAGCCGAAAGAAGATGGAGGAAAACGCTTTGTGACAGTGACCTTATCTCTTATCTCTCTCTTTTATTCAAATTTGCCACTGATTTAACTTCTGCAAAGTCCTCCTTCTACAGAACAAAGTTTGAAGAATCAGCATCCAGCCCTTGCAAGCTCTATGCCACCTCTTCGTATCTTCTCAAATCTCCATCTCTCCCTGTTTTCCAGCTTTCTCACCAGAAGGCTTAGCCATGTTCTTCGATGAGAAGATTGATGACATTAGTAGATCCTTCCTGCCAATCACCAAGCCGGCTGCCAGCCAGAGACTATCCCATACTGCCCAGTTTCTTGGCTTATCACCTCTCTCTCTTGAGAATGTGTCATTGCTCCTGATCTCCAGGAAACCCACTACGTCTCCACTCGACCCTATCCTGTCGAGTATGCTCCAGATGATATCTTCGGATCTGATCCCACATATCGCCTACATCATCAACGGCTCCTTAGTGACTGGCCATGTCCCATCTGCTTTCAAGTCTGCAGTGGTCACACCAATTCTGAAGAAACTCTTGCTGGACTCCTCAGATATCAACAACTACAGACCAGTATCTCTTCTCTCCTTCCTTTCCAAAATCCTGGAACGTGCTGTTTATAACCAACTCAACATCTTTCTTTCTCAAAACAGGCTTCAGGACCCTCACCAGTCCGGGTTCAAGGCTGCGCGCACTACTGAAACTGCACTACTAGCCATCTCCGAAGAACTTCATGCAGCTAGATCAGCCAATGTCTTCTGCTCTGATTCTTCTTGACCTTTCTGCAGCCTTCGACATGGCTAACCATCAGATCCTCCTTGCAGCTCTCTCCAGCCTTGTGATATCAGGCACATCCTGGCAATAGTTTGCATCCTACCTTGATGACCGAAAGTACCAGGTAGCATGGCAAAGCTCCCAGTCTGCCCCACAAAGATTGTCCACTGGTGTTCCACAGTGTTTATGCAGATGACACTCAACTTATTCTCTCTTTCCCCTCCAGGGACAATCAGGTCTCGACCTACATCTCAGACTGCCTGGCTGACATCTCCTCTTTGATGGCGGCCCACCACCTCAAGAATCCCAGCAAGACTGAGCTGCTTTTCATCAGAGGGAGTCCATCACCAAGGCACGACCTCACAGTTTCTTTTGAGAACTCAGTTATCGTCCCCTTAAAGAAGGTAAGAAATCTTGGTGTCATGCTAGATGAAGAACTGTCATTCTTGTCACACACTGACCACCTCTCCAGGACATGTAGATACCTTCTTTCCAACATCAGAAGAATCCGACCCTTTCTCACCACTGAAGCTACACAGTTACTCGGCCAGTCTCTAGTCATCTCTAAACTGGTGTAGGAACGGATCTTTGATATCTCAGAATTAAGACACAGACCCCAGGAGACAGCATGTCTGACGCAAGGGCCCTGCTTTGCGTCACAAAGAAAAGACAGTTTGATTACCCAATTTACACCACTCAAGAGAGAGGTCAGAAGTCTAGCGACACCTGGAAAGCAGGCTCTCTCCTCGTGATAAGACCATCTGTTTCTCTCCTCAAGGACAAAGAGCCTTTGTAGCTTCACCCCATGAAGCAGAGGGGGAACCTGGGCCACGTCTCCTCACGAGATAAGACCCCCTCATAATCCTTCAAAGGCAATAAACGGAACTCAGGACCATTCAAAAAAATTGACCTCGGTGTGAACTGCTCTGAAATTCCTCAGCAGAGACTTTTTCATTAAGTGTACTCCTATTTGTATTAAAATACTCGTATCCTAAAGTATTAAAAAGGTATTTAGGAAATAACGCTGTATTATATAACCCAAAGTTAATTCCTTTACTTCAGTCTTTAATATCTCTTAACAGAAGTCTTATATGCATGCTTATATGAAAATTCATATCCATTCAAAAGAAGATACATGTGCTTGGTCTCGTTTTGATGTGAGTTTAAAGCCAAGAATGTTCGTAATGTCCATTTAATTTCAAAATGTGTCCTTAAGTAAGAGAAAAGTGTAAAATGTTGTCTGCCTGCCCCAAGCCTGACAAGAGTCATAAATCACTTTCTGTGAAGCCGGCCACATGTTTCTGGAGAACAATGGAGCCTTTGCAGGACAGAGAAAATTCTTTGATGTTCACCAAACTTAAGTTAAAAAGCATCTATACAAGTCAGAATGGGTTTTGATTGTTAACAAGAATTATCTCAATCGTGTTTCAATCATTTGAAAGTATTTCGGTATAACAGTGGTAAAATTAACCAGGTATTCTTCAATTAAGCCATAGTCTGTTAATGCTGGTTGATACACTGGTCATGTTTGGGCTCGTGAGAAAGCTCTGGACCTCATCAATAATGCACTGTAAATTTCGAGACACAATTTTGAACTGTATACAAGTTATAGAACTTTATTTCTGTCAATCATAATGTCATATTCGGAAGGAAGCCAGTCCTCCCTTTTGTCTTTGTGCGCCAAAAGGCTCACTGATGATTGGCTAGCCATGAGAGGGTGGGGGCGGAGCCTCGGCCCCTCGCGGTTGATTTAAACAAAGAATTGACCGACAGAAAGTTGAATTGAGCATCCACCAGGAGTTGATCCCTTCGAGAGTCAAGCCGAGATCACATCAGCTCCTCCATTCTGCTCCTCCACCTTCTGCATCACCGCTGAAAACTTCAGGAGTAGAGCTTCCACCAGGACCCAAGAATTGAGCTCTTCAAGAACCGAGCCTTTCAAGAATCGAGCTCTTCAAAGAAATCGAGTTCCTCGCAGCAAAGCTCCTCTATGAACTCTTAACACTGCTGCTACCAACTGTGAACTTTGCAAACTTGATCTACAAGAGGCCATCGCTGCCGAACTACCGGACTCCTCGCTCCTGAGACCACCAGTCACACGGCTGAAGCCTGCCGTGCTCCAGACGAAACTTCCACCCCCCATGCGGACCAGCAACAAGTAAAATGCATTTAGCTGTCATTTTGGTGAAAAGGTGATCATATGCGGGCTAATTCAATTTCTGTTGTTGGACTGGGTGAGGTCCTTGCTTTCTCACAGCCGCTGGCAAAGATAATTGAAGTATCTCAGTTAAACCCTCAGTTTACCTCATAATACTCCAATCCATCATTATCTCTCATCATTTCTCTGTTTTATGTCGTATGTGTTTTAGTGAGTTTTGTGTTTGTCTCACGTAGTTAATAAATGTCATCTTATTGAGATCCGTGATTTCTGTTCCTTTGTTCAAGTGTGTGAAATCCCTGCTCGGCCGATAACCTACCTATGCTCTTGAAATACCTGAAATTTAACCTCTAATTTCCCCTATCTAAGCAAAGTTCTGATTAACTGAGCAATTAAAAGGAACTTGTAAAGTTAATTAATGTATTCTTCTTGAATTATTCCGGTGGACGGGTAATTTGCTGGAGTACTTAATAAACCTGCTTTGATATACATCACCTAAGTGATCAATAAATTAAACAAATTAATTGATAAATATTTCCTAAATATTTTTCTGGTGGAGAATCAATTATCATTAATTTTGAGCTAATATTTCCTACACTGGACAACTGCAACTCTCTACTGGCTGGACTTCCACTGAAGGTAACGAGACCCCTTCAGCTGATTCAGAATGCAGCAGCGAGGTTAGTCTTCAATGTTCCTAAATTCTCACACACCACGCCTTTACTACGGAACCTGCACTGGCTTCCTCTGGCTGCTCGCATTAAGTTCAAAACCTTAACACTTGCCTTCAAGGCCAAGAACAGACTTGCACCTCCTTACTTTTCAGCACTGATCAAGCAGCGTGTCACTTCTCGAACTCTCAGAGCTTCAAGCACTGCTCGTCTTGAACCTCCGCTGCTCAAAAGAAGAGGAAGACATGCATCAAGACTCTTTTCAGTCTTGGCCCCGCAGTGGTGGAACGAACTCCCTCTTGCTGTCTTCAAGCGTCGTCTGAAGACCCACCTCTTCAAGGGGCACCTTGATGACTAACCAGTCCTCTCGCTTATCTCTTATACATCTTTTCCTATATATTAAAAAAAAAAAAAAACTTCGGGCACTTACCCTCAACTGTTTTTCCTTACTTGTGTATTAACCTCTGACTTGTTTTTTCTTTTTAACAGGGTTTGTTAAGGTGTGTAACTTAGCTAGCAGTAACTTGGTTAAACGCAGACGTTGATTTGAGTCTAGATTTACAGGTATGAAGAACAGATGAGGACTACTTAAGCACTGATGTACATCACCCTAGATAAGAATGTCTGCTAAATGCCATAAACGTAAACATAAACATAAGAGAAAAAGCACAGAATGCTCAAGGGTAACTCAGAGGTGCCACTAGCCATCTTGGGATTCGAACCCACAACTTTCTGATCACAGGGCAAGCGCCCTAACCACTAGGCCACCAGGTTGTTTGATAACTCATTGTTATTTCTCTGTACCAGTATATGTGATCAGCTGCAGTCATAGTATACGAAATGTCAAATTCAACATTTCTCTGTGGCAACTGCCACATCAAAATCATGTCAATAAAAAACAAACAACAAAAAAACCCCAACAACAGACAAAACAATGCCCAATCAACCTGCTCAAATAAAAAC
This sequence comes from Brycinus macrolepidotus, assembly GCA_037974445.1. Taxonomy (NCBI): domain Eukaryota; kingdom Metazoa; phylum Chordata; class Actinopteri; order Characiformes; family Alestidae; genus Brycinus; species Brycinus macrolepidotus. The sequence continues at coordinate 1,817 of JBBPCZ010121041.1, read as the reverse complement.
ACCTGCAATGGCTAATAAAAAAAATGTGTGTGTATGACAATGCGCAAGTGATGGAATTCAGATATGGATGTCTTCTCTATTGTCACCTACTATGCATTTGGAGTGTCTGTGTAACGTACTTCACCAATAAAGCCAGACTGTGATTGAAAAACTATTAAATACAAAATGTACTCTTTAAGTAGTCTACTTGAACTTCTCACTAACACTACATTTTATTAATTAAAGACAGCTCAAAACAGTCATAACATGTAAGCATAAACCAACCATATGCACAAACGGATACCACAAAAATGCAAGGTTTGAAAATCAGGGAGATGCTGGGTTTTTAATCGTTAAACGAAACCCGTGACACAGTTCAGTGAATGATAAAGCTGTCAAATGGACTGTGCTGTGCAAATGTGTGAATGTTGAAGATAACCCACGCTATCACAATGCAATAACTGCCAACTTATATCCACAAATTAATTTCCATATCCATTTCAGGAAAAAAAGATCTCAGACGTATTACACAAAAACAACTGAAGTCACAGAGCTGCACCCCCTGCATGTCTAAATATTACTGGGAATGTTTTTTGCTCTGCTGTGTGTAACCCCAACCTCCCTTTCAACCATCTGATTGCCGAAACTACGTTTAACATCCAGCCCAACAATTTCACAGCCCAGTTCTGGAACGGACACGCCCCAGCCCCAGCTGAACACAGAAATGAAGAATCTGAAGGGCCTTTCACAGGCAGACGAGATAAACAAATGAGTGTGGCCAAGGGCAAAATATTAATGCATGAAGAGGAAGAAACCTGCTCAAGCTTCAGGCCCCAGGGGGCAGTCCACTGAAATTACACCTTCCAGCATGGTGGGAGAAAACAGTCCAATCTAGCATGTCTAGCATGTCCCCATATATGGCAAAAACATCAAATATACTCAGTTTTTACACCAATATAGTTGATTATCCAAGACGTTCGGTTACTTGTTGACTGTTAGCCTCGCAGGTACACTGCAAAACCAAACAGGCAAAGTTCAGACCAACTTTGCTTGTTTGGTTGTGCAGTGTACATGCGAGGCTAACAGTTAACAAGTAGTGGGATTAGCATCATGTGGGCTGCTCCATCTCACGCTTGCCCCAAACCATGTCAATTTGATGTGTGTAGCAGCTGTAATTGGCTCACACTGGCAACTCAGTGCTACGTGTGTAAATGAAGTAAAATCAATGTATCATAGAGGACTAATCACACAAAGGAAGCAACAATCAATTCTCCTTACCAATTTTATGGCCCTTAATAGACAATTATCAATATAATGCCATACAGTACCAGAACCCACATAAGCAAATGACTGCTTAAGCATCAAGCAGAGATTCAGAAACAGAAGTGTGATATGTAAGACAAGAATTTAATGATAAGAAAAAGCAGACACATTGGAGAAATGGAGAATAAAGACAGTAAAGGAGTTTTGTATAAGATTAATACACCAATGGTCCTTCTTCTAGATAATGCAGTTACTTTTCTGAATGTGTCACAGGTAACAACATGGTGAACAACAGCATGGATCATAAAACAGACAGATTCAGACCAATTGTACAGAGCCTGAATGCACAGCAATATATACACTATATGGACAAAAGTATTGGGACGACTGACCATTACACCAACAGGGACTTGGATTCAAATACATAGACTTTAATATGGAGTTGGTCCCACTTTGCAGCTATAACAGCTTCCACTCTTCTTGGAAGGCTTTACACAGAGTGTTTCTGTGGGAATTTGTGGCCCATTCATTCTGTAGAGCATTTATGAGGGCAGGCACTGATGTTCATTCCAATT
>JBBPCZ010121040.1:0-10026 GCA_037974445.1 Brycinus macrolepidotus | reverse complement strand
CCCAAATATATTTTGAGGTCGCATAGATGAAATTTCGGGAGCATATGCGACCAAAATGGTCGCAATTTCGAGCCCTGCGAACGCTAGAACACTATCTGCCGGTTCTGTCCTGTCAGCTAACAAATCCTGCCAGCTAAAAATCAGGAGCAGGAGGGCCATCCTAAATTCCCAGAGGCAGCAAGGCCACTAATAGCTGTGGCATTGTTGGGGCTTACAATCATCCAATGGTAGGACCAATGCCCAGACAGCATTGGCATTCAGGAGCCCTAATGGTTGGTTTTTAGTAGATAAAAGGTGCTGATGTGAGAGCACACAGTCTGTAAAAATGGCTGACTTAAGCAATTAAAACAAACACCAAAATCATTTTTAAAAACATGGGGGAAAAATATGTTTTTTGAGGAAAAAAGTAAACCAAAGGTCATAAAATTCAACAATCAATGCTAGATAACAGGAAGTACTTAAACAGTGTTTGGTCTAAAGCTACAATAGTTTGAATTGAGCTCTGCTCTCTATTCTTCTATGTAATGTTCTAGAGACCACTATGAAGCATGCACCCTGCCTTCCTCCATTCATTTAATGAAGTCTCAATACGTCCATTCAGTCATTTCTCCCTCCTTCCCTAATGTCCTTCTTTAATCCAGCTTGAATGGCAGACTTTTATTGGTATAAGCATGTTTTCTGGCACCTAGGTTAGCGGTCCCCCCACCCCCTCCCCCTCACTATTTTGGCATCGAGGAGCCAGAGCGGAGGAGTTTACTGCAATGCAGCAAAGCACTGTGGGATAGCAGCCTGCATAGAAGCGTCAGAACTCACCGTGGCACAGGAGGAAGCAAGCAATGACCCAGACCAATAGGAGAGGGAGAGAAAGAGAGGGAGGAGTGGAGAGAAATCATGATGGAGTAAAAGAGGATGAACAAATCAATAAAGACAATAACAAAGATCAAAACAATAAATAATGTGTGCAAAGAATATGTAGTAAGAGAAAAATGAGAGCATGATTGAAGCGGTGAAGAAGAAAATGAGATTGAGATGGCCAGAGCGTGACAAGATGAGAGTGAAGTGAAAAAGAGAGGAAGAGAGCAGTACAGAGGAATTGAGCATTAAGCAGAAAGAACTGTTTAATACATGAACGACGGTGCACAGAGTGGCACAGACAGGTGAAAGGACAGATGAACTTTGCTTTTGCCCACTCACTCAGCACACAGCAACATCACTGACTCAAATGTCCCATCAGACTCAAACGCTGAACAGCAGCATACACACAGTGCCAAGTAATGCCATGAACACATACAGCGCTCATCAGTGTCTTTAGCTGACTGGACACACAAAGAATGGAACGCAAACACAGATTTATAATTAGGCCTGGGTGTTTTCAATATCAAGAATTAAAGAGTTTTATTCCAAAATGCTGTTATATCAATTTATAACAGTTTTGGATGTAATGAATTCGAAAAGAATTAAAGCCGTCATACAACGGAAAACCTTATTTCTCTGCAAAAGGTGGTATAACTCATAATATAGTATTATTATTTCTTGTATGTCCTGTAATATTTCTTCAGTGTAAAGCCCACTCACAGCATCATACATCATTAAAAACATCTTGAAAGTGGAGTGTTTGGAATGAAGCCCTTTAATTATTGTATGCATCTCCTAGTGCTCAATTTAAAAAACATTGTCCTTCCATCTAAAACTTAACACTACATAAAATAAAAGGGGTTACTATGCTGTAATTTACACATTTATTTATAATAAAATTAATTTCAATGCATGAAAAAAAAATGTTTTTGCAAAAATGTGAATACTGTAACAGTACTTGATTTTGATTATTATCGTAACCATTTATCGACCCAGACCTAAGCACAACTTACAAATGTCACAGCCAAAGCTGTAGCAGAATTATCAGTCATGGGACACAACACCACAGAACACAGGAGGAAGGGCAGACAGGTCAGAAGCTCAGGGGTAGCTTACCTCCCATCAGATCTGCTCCTGCAGGTGCTCCTGATGCGGGAGCCGCGGGCTGGCCGTTACCAGGAGCCGCAGAGTCTAGAGCACCAAACCAAACCGGGCCAAACAGAGAGCATCCATGCAGCATAAGGGTAGAGAATGGTTAAGAGTGAGCCATCTCCGACACACTGAGAGGAAACCCCAAAGATAGGGAGAGCGTCAGTCACACAGAGAGAGGAGAGAAACATGTCTGCAAGACACACAGGCACAGCTGACATCTCACAGCTACCCCAAGAAAAAATACTGTGCATGCAAATTTTACCCTTCAAAACTGGCATCAACATAAACCTCCAGATCATTTTCATTCAAAGAAGGACAAGGTGAACACCTGCACAGCCCAACAGCACCACACTCTTAAAGGAGCCCCCATCCAATCACTCACTACCCACCCCTAACCAGGTCGAGAGCCACGCCATTGTCTGGCCAGCTCATAGGAGCCGAGAGAGCGGCAGGAGGGGGACAGAACACGTCTGTAACAGGAGGATCAAAATGGGGGTTAGTTCATTTAGGAGGTTCTAACCACTAATGATTTAACTACAAGAAAAAATATTTTATAAGAGATCAAGGGACTATACTGTCCACATCTCCACTTCTGCAATCGTTTTTACATGATTTTTATCTTACAAAAGTAAATGTAATGAATAACTAAAAACAGTAGCTGCCATCTTGAATTAAAGGTGTATGTAAAGGGGAGATATGGCAAAAACATATCATGATGTTCTATTTTTACAATATGCAATATGTTTTTTCAACATCTGTTTATTTTAAACAGACAAAAATGAAGCAGTGCAGCCATGTTTAAAATGTAGTGTCAAAACATATTAGTGAAAATTATTCTGATTCAACATTTCACACACTTGCAATAAATTCAAAACCACAGCATGCTCAGAAAAGCATACAAAGAGATTAGGAAAATTAAATTAGGAAAGTAAACTTCAGACAGAAAACATCTTGGCAGATCATATACATATGAGTTAGGGGCCTCTGCAAGGGTGATTGCTTAAGGAAGGAGAGAACAAGAACAAATGTAAAAAGATGTTTGTGTGTGTGTGTGTTTATAACTGTGTATGCATATATGTGTAAGTGCAGGAAGGGGGTCCAGCTCCTTTTGGCCACCCTAGGGGATAAGCATATTTAGCTGTCCTTTTGTTGTCAAGGTCAGAGGAGAGAGGGAGAAGGAGGAGATGGTGAGAAAAGGCTTGAGAGGGCAGGAGCAAACAACACACACACACACACCCCTCAGGAGGCATCCTGTACCTGATGAAAATAGGTCTAGACTGGGAGCAGGGTCTGATTTGGGGAAGGCCGGTTCAGGCACAGAATCGAAAAAATCTACAGGCAAGAACACATAAAGCACACACGTAGCAATTCACATTCAATGAGGAAAAAAATAAACCAAATCCAACAAACATCATCCAAACAAACCCAAATGAATAAGGTAAAGTAGGCCATGTTAATCCAGACAAACCATGCCAGCACAATCGAACACCTCTATGGAGCAGAGTGCAAACACAGTGATTCATACGTAAAAAATAAACTAGATGAATCATTCTCACACAAAATGATTCATGTTTGTGGAAAAATTAACTGCCAACCAAAGAAAGTTTTCGCATGGCCTCATAAGTGCCTTGTCACGCTTCCATGTAATTTAATTTCAAAGAGGAAAATGACAAATCTTCAGCTGAAAGTTGGGCAGTACAACATGCCTAGACAGTAATGTTCGTCCACAAATTAAAGCATGTTTTACAGCATATAGATGTCATAAGAAAACCCAGGAACCCAATTTCTGTGTTTCTTTCTTTGCCATTTGAAAACACCAGCTGCCCTTTACATTGTGTGAATGTTTCATAATGAAGACACCAACCAATACATACCTGTATTGGTCCTCATACAAAAAGCAGTTTGAGGCGAAACAGCTCTTAGCTATATTCCAAAATCTAGGCGGCAGCTAAGGAATGTCCATCCTTAGTAGTTCTATAAAGACTTTTCGTTTGTATAACATAAAATTGGAAGTGGAAAAATATTGCTGATTTAAATCATGATGAGCTGGCAGTTAAAACATTATTTGTTTTTGGAATTAAATGTTATCATACAAGCTAAAACGGTTCAACTCACTGAAAGCAAGTTCATTTCACATCCTGGTGCATTTTAGTAACCGTTTTAAACTACCTGTAATACAATTTGCACTTTAATGTTAGTTTTGACTATCCATTAGGTTAGCTAGCTCTCCTTACAAACACAGGCTGTTTTTTGAATATTCATTTAGCAGAAATGTGGAGCAGTGGAGGTTCCCCGAGGACCAGTTTAACAACCACAGCTTTAATGTTAACAATGATGTTAACAATGTTTTCTTTTTCTGTAAAGTTAAAACTTCTGAGATTTTTTTTATGAAAGCAACAACATGCTTCACTCAGGGCACACAGCAAGCATTTACCACTGAACAGATCAGTCGTGGGGGCAGCAGGACTGGGGCTGTTTGTGAGTGGGGTCTGAACTGTAGTGGGCGGCACAGAAGTGAAGCAGGAGGTACTGCTCTCTACAGGCTGCATGGAGAAAAGATCCAGCTGTGGGGAAACAGCTGCATGACCTGAAGCTGGGGCAAAGGGGTCTTGACAAGAGAGAAAGGGTGAATTTAGAAAACAGCACTGTAATTTCTACACTGTAACAACACATACAAAAAAAACCTTAGTGTAGTCTATGTAACGATACTGAGAGCTGGGACAAGCTGCAAACTGGAAGAGCTTAACCATATGGAGGTGATGAATATTTTAGTTACTAACACATTTTAAAGCAGCATCAGAGATATCCTGAATCAAGAGAATGGGGAGAGGTAAGAGGAAGTCAGAGAGTTAGGAAAAGCAATTCAAACCACCTTAAAAATGCTCTTCCTTTGAAAGGAAAGACAAGGAGTAGATTGACTCGATCCACACTGTAAACGGCTTGTGTATAATGGAGCTACAGTGTGACAGCTGGCCATTTTCCCCACAGCAATTGCGACTCAAAACGTTCAAAAGACATCACCATGACAACCCAGAGTAGCAATCACCATAGAAACACCCATCCCAGTTCAGAGAGAGAACTGAACCATCATTTTATCACCATAAACACTGCATTAGTGTGCAGCCCAGGATGACGGCTTCATAATATAATAGGGTTCTCTGCTCAGCCTTACTGGCACACTTGTTAAAGATGATATGAAAAAAGTCTGTCGTTTATCAGTTTAATCAGACACTGATGATATTAGAGAAATCAATGGGGTAAATCTTGTTCAAAGAAAAAACAAACATACATGTAAAAATAAATATAAAAAAATTAAAATTAAAATTAAAAAAATAAACAGTAAAGACATTTATTCACAGTCATTTCCCTTATCTTTACCAACGGTGCCAATAATTCTGCAGGGCAGAGTATACAACACAGATTTAATGACACATTTAAGAGAAACAAAAGGATTTCCCCTCTGTTTCAATCAGACACACTACACACATATGCAAACACATTACTGTCACCACCCACCAGTTGCAGCAGTGGCCTCAGCAGCTGGAGTAGCTGTGGCGGCTGCAGCCCCACTCTCGGCAACAGCAGCAGGCTCGGCTGATGGACTCACAAACGCGCCTGAATCCCCAACAGGGGTCAAAGGGCCAAGATGAGCCAAACCATAGAGCAAAGAGAGAAAGAAAGGCAGAGAAGAAGAAACAGCTTTTTAGAAGGGTAAAAGATCAGGAGATTTGAGGAAGACAGAACTGGCATGAAGTCTGATATAAAAGTTATGAGGGCAGTTAAGGGTGACCACAAACTGCAAAAAAAAAAAAAAAGTCCCTCTATCATGGGTGAGATATCTCCTGTTAACTCTTTAGGAACAAACATGTTGCTGCTACTGCTGCTGACAACCATTCAACAACATTTCATGTCAGATTAGAGAAGAATGATATGCATTATCATACAAGATATTCAGAGGCCCAGTCTCCACAACAACTGCAGACCATGACATTGCAGATTACATACAGAGACAATGGTCAGCAGCCATTTTGTTTAACAGCCAGAGGATCAGAGGGTTAAATACAAATATACTAGAAAATCCAGTCAAGATCCAGTCAAGACTTTAGCTCATTATATTCATCTATACAATCAAATATTTGTTTTGGAATTACTGAAAAGCTGAGGTTGCGCTTAGTCAGAGGACACAAGTCCCTTGATGAAGTGTAATATCTCAACAAGTTACAGTCAGGCATATAAAGAGATGCCACTTCTACTCTTTGGAGGGGTAAATAAACTAATCACTAACAATCACTTCTCATGCTACATTTTTGGCATACTTTTTTCACTGAGCAATATATTCTTCCCCAAACACTTGATTTACACATCTCCTTGAATCAGAAACAATGAACAAATCAATTAAATTTGAGAATGAATCTTATATGTGAAATATCCTAACTCAATATATGACAACACTGGAGTAGTTCTAGGGCTGTCTTGTATAGAATGAAGATGAATGAGGCATAAGGTAAAATGGACAATGAAGGAGAAAATGTAAGAAAGTTCAAAATGAAAGAGGGATGGGAATAAGGTCTAACTAGAAGGAATTGTGTTTCTGAAGGAAGTGTTCACCAGTTGTTTTTCTTCAAAGTTACACAGCCACTCTAATGCCAAGTGTATGTGATTGGCAGCTCCATAAGTGGGTTTTGCCTCCAGAGTTTGTTTTTTAAAGGAGCTGAATTAGTCCAGCAATGAAGCCATACTTTAGCTCAGACACCTCTTCTAACAAGAGCCTGGTCCTCAATGACACATTCTTGCACTGAGAATGGTGAACCCCCCTTCGACATGATTAGTGCATGAAAATGTTGAATACATATGTGAAACCAAGTCACATATGAAATACGTCCGTTTCTGTTTTACTTTTTTCCTATCAGGCTGTTCCTTTGAAGGGAACCGCTCTACTGACCTCCGAAGAGATCCGCTGAGCCGGAGGCGGGGCCGGCAGCGGTAGTGGGAGGGGCTAAAGAGACGGCTGCCTCACCGGTTGTGGCGCTAGCAGCGGCTGTTGCAGGAGAGGCAGAGTCTACAGCGGGTGAGGAATCAGGGAGGAGGGTCTCCGTGGTGAGGGAACCGAATTCTATGAAAGCCATGATCCCGGAACAGAACCGTAAAATAACGCACAACAAAACACAAAGGCAAAACAGAGGACAGAGGCACATTTAAGGGAGGAAGAGAAAAAGAGAGATTCAAACTAAGACAAGGCTGAAAGTTAAGGCAACTTGGAAGGAAATCTGCAGAAAACTACTGGATTTATAACGCTCTCTCAGCTATGCACTGATGAACCTGATGAACTCTTAGCAGAAATAAGTAAGTACCAGAGATACAACACCCTATTGTAATTCGATTTTAATTATAATATCATGATTTAGATTTAATGAAAAAAAGACCCATTGCCATATTGTCATTAATAATATATTAACAGAGAATAGAATAAACTTGTGTCAACATAAGGTATAGAAATGTAATGCAAATGTATTTGTATTTATTATTCAATAGCGTAACTGCATAACAACAATAATAACTTCAGTACTTTTTAGGGAATTTAGTACTTTTTTCAAAGTTTTACATGCGGAGGTGCAGTAACTCGCTGGAAAAAAAGAGAGTAGAAAACACGAAAACAAAACCAATATTTCCTTTACCTTAATCAATTGCCTTACTGTTTTAAGTGCTAATAGCACTGTCATTAGGCAGAAGAGTAAATATTGGCTTGATTTGAGAACACAAGTAAATTTTCTTAGAATGCCCCCATATTTAAGAAAACTTTTTCCACAAATCAACATTTTACCAATATGTTCACACAAGACTAACATAACCAGAGATTATTTCAGTAGCTCATTTTAAAGAAGGTAAAAGGTGCTGGAATTTTTCCCAGTGCGGGAGTGCACAGTCCATAAAATACTGACATGGTGGATTTGGTAAAATTATGTTACCCCACCTCCCCATGTAAAACTAATGTAAAAACCCTGTGGAATGTCAAATCCGTCATAAACATCTGCAATTCAGGAGGATCCCTGTGCAGAGAATGTGGAAACATAAAACATACAGAATACAGCCACTGTAAACTCAAAAGAAGAAAAAAGAACACTTACCTGACCCCAGCAGGTCTGCGGTTGCACAGGGTGGAGTGAATGTAAATAAAGGAGGAACAAACCAACAGCAAGTTCACAAAGTGTTGTTGTTGCTTGTTGATAAATATTTATGGATCATGCATAAAGATTTCAACTGAAATTTAACTGGTATCATAACAATTTCTCATAGGAATTGCCAATTCTAGTATTGTTATTGTTCAGGTCTATGGTCAAATCCTCACAACAATGTTCCCAGTAGGCTAGGGACGATTACTGGAGCAAGGGGGTTAAGCTTAATACCCTTGATTTCAGAAGAAACGCCAGATGAGCATGTGTATGTAAACTTTTGAACATACAGTTTATGTGAATGTGCTCCTACCTCCCCAGGATGTAGGAGCAGCGGAAGCACCTCCTACTGATGGCCCTGAAGAAGACAATGGGTCCAAGTCCAGCAGAGAACTAGAGAGAAGAGGACAGTGACAGATTTACCCTATTTTCCCCTATTCAGTATTAGAAGTGGTAAAAGGCAACATTTAAATGTGTGATTTGCATATATATGTGTAACACTACATAACCCTTATCAGACATTAGAGGTGAATGTGAACAAACACATTTATTTTTATATTTCTTCAGTATATCATCTGCTTTGAGCGGCTAGTTCTGAGCGACATCAAGAATCAGCTCCTTCCCACACTGGACCCACTGCAGTTCGTGTACCGTACAAACCGGACAACAGGCGACACAATCTCAGTCGCACTCCACCTGGCCCTTTCACACCTGGAACATCGCAACTCCCACGTGAGAATGCTGTTCATCGACTTCAGCTCAGCATTCAACACCATCAGCCCCCAGCAGCTGATCAGTAAGCTGGACCTGCTCGGACTGAACACCTCCACCTGCAACTGGATCCTGAACTTCCTTCCAAAAGTTCAGATCGGCAATACCAGCTCCAACACCATCACGCTGAGCACAGGCGCCCCACAGGGATGTATGCTGAGTCCGCTACTCTTTACACTGCTGACTCACGACTGCACCTCCAGCTTCAGCACGAACCACATCATCAAGTTCACAGACGACACCACAGTTGTGGGCCTCATCACGGACAACAACGACATGGCGTACAGAGAGGAGGTGTGACGGCTGGCGGTCTGGTGCAAGAACAATAATCTGTCTTTTAATGTTGACAAGACAAAAGAGCTGATTATTGACTTCAGGAAGACCCAGGCTGGCCACCTTCCACTCAGCATCGACAGCGTCAAAGTGGAGAGAGTGAGGAGCACCAAGTTCCTTGGTGTTCACATTACAGAGGACCTCTCCCTGACCAAGAGAGCCCAGCAGCGCCTGCACTTTCTGCAATGACAGAAGAAGGTGCCCCCCTCCCAAACCCATTCTCATCACCTTCTACAGAGGCACCATTGAGAGCGTCCTGACCAGCTGTATCACAGTCTGGTATGGAAAGTGCCATGCCTCCGACCGCAGAGCCCTTCAGAGGATTGTGCGGACCGCTGAGCTCATCATTGGCAGCTCTCTACCAAGCCTGCAGGACATCTACACTTCTCGCTGCATCTGTAAGGCCACCAGCATCGTGGAGGACCCCCACCATCCCTGCCACAAACTGTTTACCCCCCTCCCATCTGGTAGACGATTCTGCAGTATCAGGAGCAGGTCTGCTAGACAGTGCAACAGCTTCTTCCCCCAAGCAGTCCAGCTCCTGAACACCATGGTGCCCCCTCCCGCACTGAACTGTCTACTCCACACCCTGCTCTGCACTACATAACCCCACCTCGTCACTTTTTATCGCTGCTAAAAGAGTGAATGTTTATATTTACATATAAATATGGTAGCCTAGTGGTTAGGGCGTTCGCCCTGCGATCAGGAAGTCGTGGGTTCGATTCCCAAGACCACTAGGCACCTC
>JBBPCZ010121039.1:0-10026 GCA_037974445.1 Brycinus macrolepidotus | reverse complement strand
AGCCAGGTCTCGCATGACCCCCCCCCCCCCCCCCCCCCACACACACACACACACACTCGCTCTTTCTTGCTGGCTCATTCTCTCTCGTTGGTGTTAAGGGGTGTGTTCTCTGGGGAGAAGCCCCTCCCTGTCCTCATTTCCTCATTTTCTCTGGAGGGCCAATCACACTCCTGTCGTCATGGTTGCGGGCTCCGAGTGTGAGAGTGTTCTCGGATGCAGCATGTTTGTGCTTGAAAACATTAAGTCACACTAGCCAACAAGTGACATCACCAAGAGAGTCAGTAGTTATCTCTATCCCATCATTACCATTATTTTTGGGGGGTAAAATATTTTGTAAAAATAATTTTAACAATGCGTTTTATAATTAAGTATAAGTGAAACTCACATTCACATTTACAGTAATACCCAAGTATCAGAATCAGAAAACTTTATTGATCCCGGTTGAAATTGCTTATGTTTCGGGTGCACAGACACAGAGACAAGAACAATATAAAATATAAATTTTAAATAAATCCAATAAAAGAATCTGTAGAAAAACCTCAATATGAAATACACTATGATATATCCACAAATTCTGGGGTATTAATTACTTATTCAGTATTGCGTATATAATATTATCTAAATCATTCATTTGAGAGAATATGTTTAGCATACTGGTACATAAAGAGCATGAAGTAATACATTAGTGATGGGGGGAGAGGGAGCGCCATTCTGTCCATCCAGAAAAAGGTATATTCTCTTGGACTCCCTTCCATAAATGGCTGTGACTTCAGATATGATTGAATTCGCAATCTCCCAACAATAGGTCCTGTGCTTATAAATTACTCTCTCATTTTCTGTAACCACTTAATCCACACTGGGGTCGCAGGTACCCAGAGACTATTCTGGGGTCAATGGACGTGAAGTAGGGACTCACCCTGGGCAGGGCGCCAGCCCACAGCAAGGCGCACACACCCTTCTGCTTATAAATTAATGTATTATAAATAGAAAATCATTTTATTACATCTTGCTACAACACTGATATTTCACTCTATGTTTTAGGAGAAAGTTCTTTCCCCCAATAAAATTGACTGATCTTGCAGTATTGATTAGCGCTCTTCAGGCTGCAGCATCATTTAACCAGTTCGACATTTTACTGTTCTAGTCTGATAGTATTTTTATTTCTCAAGCTATGTGTGCTTATTTCTTGTTAAATGTTTACTCAGACAGTTGAACTTTAAGCAGTTAAATGGTTTAATGTATCTAACTAATGGATATAACACTGCACACATACCTGTAATGAACAGAACCAGTACAGCTCAGAATATTCAGATGACTAGAGAAAAATGAGCAAGTCACCAAAATGACGAAACACTCCCAATAGTGTATGTCACACAAAAATTACAGACACCGACAGACAGTTTGACCATATGGCATTGACATGACGGATGATTAACACCTCGAACTGCGGGCTTATTACTCAGTTCGATCTTGGGACATATATTATTCAGTACCTACTCTGAATTATGAATCGCCTACTTTGAAACTGACATTGAATTTATGCAATTGTAACACTGAAGAAATTGAGGCGTCTTAGCAGTTTAAGGGGATAAGTAATTTATTAAAAATGTCATTCATTTATCTTAACCATCTTATTACTAATTACTAAATATTAATTTAAGTAACCATTGTAGTTCTCCTATGCAAATACAAAGAGGTCTAAAGTCAAATAGAATTAATTAAAAACTAATTACAAATTATACATTTTGAAGGATTAAATTCTAGAACTGAAACAAATATTCAGCTTATCAATTATGCTAACAAATTTTAACCTGTAAAGGGCAGCTGTTAAATAAGGTTGTGTCTGGTTGATAATAAAAGAAAAGGTCAACTATGGCTGAAAGCTCAAAAAGAGGTGAAGTCTGGTTGCATTTTCTGAAAAAGAAGGATGAAGTAGTCACACTCAAGTCTGATTTGGTTTTCCACGACAGCACATTTCCTTCAACCAGATGAATAGGAACAGTAGGTACAATAACTTTCCCTCCCCACTGGTGTTCTGACAGCCCAAACTACAGCTACTCCCTGAGGACACACAGTCCACTGTAAGCAATGCAATGCATTTGTCTGATTGAGTTAATACAACCCTTACAAAAAGCACTAAATCTGGATTCCAGCTGGCAGGGGTGTGGTTAACCTTTTATTGTGCATATGGCAACATTTGCTAATCAACTGAGTACACAAAGTTATTCAGAGGTGAATCAGTTTCATTTTTTTCAAAAGGTTTGTTCAGAAAGAGCAGTTTATTTATGAAGGACTACCACTGTTTCAGCACTGGGTTAAGCGGATGAATTACACTAAGAGACGGCACCCGTCAGATATCAGGATCAGTATCAGGCCGATATCGGCTGAAAATTTCAGATTGTATTTCAGGGAGAAAAAGGAAATCCAATCCGATCCAGCCTGAATTAACACACAAACACACACACACACACACACAGACACACACACAAACACACACATTATGTGATTTCTTGTTGTTAGTTATTTCTTCTTGTGGAGCAGTAGAATGTTAAAGGCTATAGTGCTCAAACTCCTTATAGGTGATCATCTTAAGCGAAGTGCTTTAATTAAGAACAGCTCATTTTAAAGTTTGTTTTTTTTTAAGAAGGACAATTGGATTGAGATCAGAATTGGCCAGTGCTCATGGTTTCAATATCGGTATCAGTATGATGAAAGAGAAAGTGCAATTTGTAATTAAATACTTTACCTTACTTTATAGTTTTACTTTATATAGACTCAACAAGGCTGCAAATTAGACTGTGGCATTTACATTTTTTAAAATATTTTAAACAGAATGCATTTGCCACTGAAGTATTACTATACTGCCCTAGACTGCTCTGTTTGTGTGGAGCTTACTCACATTTCATGCCTCTGTTGATCATTTTAGAATCTGGTAATGTTGTGATAAAGGAAGAAATTTTTCTAAAGAATTATTTTAGTAATGTCATGCACTCAGAATAATAATTTGCCAAAGGTAGGTGTAGTTTTTAAACGTTATTCTACATTTATTTGGCAGGGGACATCACACAAAAAGGGTATGAGAAAAAAAGAGCAAAACTCATTCGAGCCTACCTGCCCCACGTACCAGGTAACAAACACACACACATACACACCTTGATCAGCTGTGTTAAGCGAAATATATGGAGAATAACTGTCATAGAGGAGTGGTTTGACAAAACATCAAGTGTATACAGTTTTCTATTTGCAGACAGACAGTCAGCCAACACCAAATCCAGTATTTTAACACTGGAGCAATTAGACTAATGCTGCTAACAAACACTTGAAGTCAATAGTCAAGTCAGTAGTCAAATCATTTAAGTGTAAACTGACCATTTTGTCTTATGTGAACACACCACAGCACACAGTGTGAACAGCCCGAAATTCTTCCTCTACATTTTACACAGTACCTTGCTCAAAGGTCCCTCAGAGGTGCCACTAGCAGTCCTGGGATTCGAACCCATGACCCATCATCACAGGGGCAACGCCCTAACCACTAGGCCACCAGTTACCCCATTTCCATCAATACATCCCCAAAACGTCTCTCAACTCGCTCAAACGACATCCAAGTCTTCACTGAGATGACTGCAAACTTCTCAATATGGTTTAGGGCCCAATACAACTATTGTGAACTATAGAAATGAGCAAAACAGGCACAAAGGCTCTGTTTTCACAAACTGCTTCAGGAGTATGAGTGCTGTCCTAAAATCAGATATTGTGGCAACAACCTTCTGGTGTTGGCTAAAATTGTTTTGCTATTTTCGTTGGAGTTTACAGTAAATCTTACTGTGTTGTAAACTACATTGGCAAGTCTGTGCTACTTTGTTGATAAGCAGGTTTGACTATGTTGATCCATTTTGGGGGATGTATATAGGGAAAAGATTTGGGTGACTATTGACTTCTAATGTTTGTTAGCAATATCTAGTTCTACATCTAAAATTTGGACTCCAAACGTGTCTTGGCTGATTGACTGCATCTGCAGTGAGTGCAAATTGTCACAGAGCACAAACACATTTATTCATGAAATTGAAATCGTAATAAATTATCTCCTTCTTACATAGCAATGGTGCAGTTAATGATTATTTCAGTTATTGATAGCATTACACCAGTTATTGTTTTGTAGGTTCAAGGGTCAGTTTTTTTTCTGTTTGCACTTGTGCACTTACAGTGGGAGCTGAGTCTAGGACTCCTGTCACACCTTCTTCGTCATCGTCTTCTTCATCACGTTACCAGCGGCGGCGCTCCACTGGCTCACGGGATGAGCGGTACCGCTCAGGTAAAACACACACTCACACACACAATTTGCCTTAATTATTCTAGGTGTGTAATTGTTACTATGCATTGATTTTTGGCAAAGAATGACAACTATCAAACTATTTCTGACCATAAACATTTGTCTGTTCATGCCCATTGGTCCCGGAATAGGCTCCGGGTGCCTGCGACCCTAATATGGGTTAAGTGGTTACAGCAAATGAATGAGCTTTGTCTGTTGTTTTTATGGTCTATAATACACTACAGTGTTAGTTCTTCCAATCACATTTGCGTATCTTTACATGACTATTTTCCAACCTCTTTTTGTTCCTCTTGAGCTAAACAAGCTGTTTCACCCTTCATTTAAGACTGATATATAGGTAAATGTGCTCTGTTCTTAATAACTATTTTGTATTTGGCCTCATTAAAAAAGTAGTTAAGGCTGAAACACTGGGCTGGGAATGAGCAGGGCTAAACTGCTGTAGGCTGAATGGGCAAATATATGTGAATCTGTTGGTTCTTGTGAAAACAGATAAACCTGAGTTTTCATTAATGTACTGTATGTAGCAGGGATTGAATTTTATTTTGAAACCATAGCAACATCTACATATTACATGATATTACTTTATTTCAAAAAAGCAAAGGAAATTTGTTTTGCACGAATGATTAATGATCACAACTAGGTATTGTAACTGTACATACTGGGCTTCATCTAGGGTGTATTTGAAAATGGCAATAAACTCACAGCACATCAAATTGAAATGTTTTGTTTATTTTTATTTATTCTGTTGGTTTACTCCCTAGATCAATAGCCTTTTTTGTCATTTTCTCAGATACCTATGATCTTGGCATAGTACTGTCTGCAATCTTTCTTTCTTTCCCTCTCCTGCTTTCCCATTCGGGCCCCTTCGCTCTCTTGCGCTCACACACACACACACTCCCTCTTGCTATTTCCCAGATGTGCACTCTGAAGCAGTGCAGGCAGCGCTGGAGCGTCAGTGTGAGAGGAAGATGGCTGTCCCCATGCCTTCTAAACGACGATCCCTTGTCGTCCAAACGTCCATGGAGGCATATACCCCACCAGGTCACTATGGTAGTGTGTTTGTGTGTATGTGTTTTAAATTGCTTGGTCTAAATGATACACACTTAGGATTTATGAACTTCTTAATATATCATAGAAGTAGATTCTTCTGTTTACAACACACACAGGCACACAGTCACAAAAAAAACCTCCTACACAAACCTAGTATGTTTGATGCTACCAGGTCTGTGGGTTGATGAGTCTATATGTTAGTTTTTTTTTCACATTTTCAGAATAAAATCAGATAATGATAAAATGATAATGTACAGTATCAGGACAAACAGTAGTGATAAAGTCCTCCAGTTGTCAGGAAGTTAATTAACTCTTAAGGCAGATCAAGTATTGTAGTCAGAAATTGTCTATGCATGGCAATTCCAGAGTATAAAAAATAAAGCCTTTTGCTCAAGTATAGGCTCGGCTGCTCGCTGAAGAAAGCTAATTGATGCTTACAAAGCAGGGAGTGGTGACAAAAACATATCAAAGCCCTTCCAGCTCTCCATTTCCTCTGTCTGCAATGTCATTAAGAATTGGCAGTCAGGGGAATCTGTGAAAGTCAAAGCAAGATCTGGAAGACCAAGAAACCCCATATACCCCAGTGGAGGCTGTGACTGACAGGAGAATGGTGGCTAAGCTGTCATCCCTGTTGGACAACATCTACCACCCCATGCAGGAGACTTTGACAGGACTGAGCAGCTCCTTCAGTGGCAGGCTGCTGCACCCACGGTGTGGGAAGGAGAGATTACGCAGGTCTTTCCTTCCAGCTGCTGTCAGATTAGATTTTTTAAAATGCTGTGCATGAAAGATGGGCCATGAATAGCAAAGAACATGCAACATGAAAAGTCCTAAAACAAGAATAGAAAGACTCCCTGTGGGCTCCGGAAAGCGTTTGCAAGCTGAGATATTTAAAAGGGGGCATTGCTAAGTACCATCTTAGTAGTATGTGCAGAATTTACACATGCCATGATTACTTTTTATTCAAATACAGAGTAACTTTAAAAATGCTTTGCTGCAAAGGTTTTTCTTTTCAGTTCAAAAATCAAATTTTATATATTCACACACACACGTACGTATGCAGCAAAAGGCTGTGGTTGAAACTGTTTTTTTGTTCTCTTTTTGTCAAGACTCCTCATCAGGCTCAGAGGGTGAAGGATCTCTAGGGAGAAGTGGGGGTGCTGGGGTTGAGGCCTGGATCAGCCAAGCTCTGCGTGGATCATCATCATCAACCACGTCATCATCATCTTCGCACAGCAATGGATCTGCCAATGCAGCACGTCTGGCAGAGAATAACGCACACACTTACAACAGTGAGTACAGAGTAGGGCTTATTAATATAATGTTTATTAATTGTTATTATTATTGCCATTGTTGCAGGATACATCTGCAATACTGAAATCAACTAATGGGCAGCTGGTGGCCTAGTTGTTAGGGAGTTGGCCCCGTGATCAGAAGGTCGTGGGTTCGAATCCCAGTACTGCTAGTGGCACCTCTGAGGTACCCTTGAGCAAGGTACCGTCCCCACACACTGCTCCCCGGGCGCTGTGTTCCTGGCTGCCCGCTGCTTCACTCGGGTGAATGGGTTAAATGCAGAGAACAATTTCGTGCTGTTCACGCTGTGTGCTGTGTTGTGTTTACGTATGACAAAACGGTCACTTTACTTATATTCCCTAATCACTATTGCTGATCCCCATGATGCCATTCAGATCTCCAGCCCAAACTCTCTGAGTTCTTTGTTTCGATCACTTCTCAACCCACAGTTAATATAGCTTTTGCAATAGATTGAGTTAGGGTCGAGCTAGAGGTTAGGTAGTATAATTAGCTCCATTTAAAAACAGCTTGCCCAATACTGCTAATGAGATGCTAACTGCAGATCATTATTTGAGAATTGGATTGTGACCTGCGGAGTGTGTAGAGTATTGGCTACAGCATCAGCCTGTTAGATATTGAGCACTGGTCCATCACAACACTGTACACACATGCACAGCATTAGCACACATACACATACAAGAAACACTGATTTATTCTTTCTCTGTTTCTTTTCTCTCTTTGTCTCTGCCCCTTTCATTAACTCACTGACACAGTCGGGCCAATTGCTCATTTGTCCCTGAAAAGGCGGGGCTTAAGGGAGATGGGTGTGTCACTAGAGAATGGTAACATGGGTCGACGCTCTTATGACTACCAGTCTGACCGACCATGGTCATCGCTGGACTCAGAAGGTTAGTGTCCATATTACATTAAGCTAAAATTGCCCAAGTCATTGCAAAAGTGTGTTCATGCCATCCTCTAAACACTCGTGATGCACTGTTCAGAGCTCTACTTTAGAGCTTTAATCAGGTCCAAACACAGATAAAGTCCAAACTCCCTTATTAAACTCACTTTTTCTCTTGATATTACCTGTAGTGTATCACGATTAAATCTTCAGATCATTGATAAACAAAATTAGTGGTCCGATTTTTAGCCATCAAAAAAGTACATTTCAGTTTCACTTTAGAGGGTCCACTTTGTATCCTTGTACATTTTTTCCAGAGGTTTGTGTATTTTTATGCGGAAAAAATTAATCCATTTTATACATGACCATTTCCAACCTCTTTGTATCCCCTAGAATAAATTATGTAACTTATGTAATTGTAAATCTGTGTTGTGACTGGCTGCCCTGAATTGTACCTCAAATAAAAAGCAGTCTGGGCTGATAGACTTTTTATAACATCACTGTGAATGGAATGGGCTAATCTTTTTTCATGATGTGAACACTAATGAACTCATCAATCAATATTCATTAATCAGTACCTCCATAAACATTAGTGATTAAGTTGGTGAAGTCATGTGGCAATGCAAGGCTTATTTTATGAGTAGCTGAATTGCACATAGCAGGAAAAGGTCCTCTGGTGATGGGCTTTGTGATGGAATGTTTGGTCTGCTGTGTGGGCGACGGGATTTGGGAACCAAACAAAATAGGCGAAATCATGAGGATTTTGGAACAGTGTGTTCAGCCCGCGTGCTTTTCTGGGACACGTCACAGTCTGCAGTGCCAATTTTAAAGCCAAGGCCACTCAAAAAGGCTTGCAGTTTATAGTACAGTAGTTAGGTGGTTTTCAAAAACACACAGTGTCTCTAAAATTGTATTTCTGTGGTCATTATAATAAAAAGCAGCAGAATTCTGGATTTTTTAAAACACGTTATATTGTATATAGGGTAGGGGGATGCCTGATAACTCTGATAAACAGAAATAAATAAAGTTTAAGTATTTGTGTGTGAGTGTGTGCATCAGTGAGTTATTTATTTATTTTTTGGTATGATGCAGACAGTCACCCGGCCCCTCCTGACATCACAAGCTACACGTCAGACCCACCCGCTGTTACTGTGGAACGCCCACAGGTCGCCATGCCAACCAAACCTCTGCCCAAATATGGCAATGCTGAGCTCATGGAGACGGGAGACGGTGAGAAAATATCAGTTGTTTGTTTTTGTGTTCGTGTGTGTGTGAGTAAAGCTGGCCATGAACTTGTGAGAAATGTGAAATATGTGTACTGTGCGCTCTTTTTCACATTACTTTATAGTTTTTAATTTCTGTGCTGAATCTGGTTTTCTCTTAAGCTCAGCATACCTCACCCCATACCCCACTCTAATATGGTTAAAATATGATGTATTATGGGTTGGGGTGATTGTGTATGTATGTGTGTATGTATGTGTGCATGTATGTGTGTGTATGTGTGTGTGTGTGTGTATTGCATGTGCACATGACATGACTGCATGTAATGTGTATGTGAGTTTGTTTGTGTTTTTGGACTATAGGAATGTTCCAATGTTCAAATGTTTCAGCACAATCCAAAGTCAGTTACTTCAGCGTATAAATGCATCATTTAAACCTAATGAAGTATTTTTCTTAACAAATTACAGCTGAATGATAATTTTGCATTTACTCCAAGTGAAAGTGATCAGCCAAGACACATTTGGTGTTCCTTTTTATTCCGCTTTAGTACTGAAGCTACAAAACTTTCATAAAAGACACACCAAGCTCTTCATTATGGTGCCTCAGACTTGTCAGTGTGATTTAGGACATATATCTTACTGGGAGATAAAAAATGAACAATTCTTCACTGCTACAGACAACCATTTCAACCATTTCAAACAACTCTTGGTCTGGCATTCACAAAACATTTGTAGGCTAAGAGGGACTGGTCCTCTGTGTTTATGAAAAAACTGATTTTAGGACAACACTTCAGTGACTTCTAGTTTGTAAGAACAAGCTCTGTCATGTAAATGGCTGGCCACAGCGTTTTGTTCATTTTTAGGTCTTATAGTTAGTCATACTGTGTCCTAAACCACGTTGACAATACCTCAGTGAAAAGCTGGATAGAGTTTAAGCAGGTTGAGAAAAGTTTGGGCATGTGTTTATTTAAAAGATTTGGTGACTGTTGACTTCTAGTATTTGTTAGCAACCTTAGTGTTGTAGCTCCATGGCTAAACTAAAGAATCAAAATTTAAACTACAAGCATACACTATATGGACAAAAGTATTGGGACGCCTGACTATTACACCAATAGGGACTTTAATGACATTGCATTCAAATACATAGACTTTAACGTGGAGTTGGTCCCCCTTTGCAGCTATAACAGCTTCCACTCTTCTTGGAAGGCTTTCCACAAGATTTTGGAGTGTTT
>JBBPCZ010121038.1:0-10028 GCA_037974445.1 Brycinus macrolepidotus | reverse complement strand
TGTGAAGGTGTGTAGATGTACGATAGTGTGTGTGAAGGTGTGTAGATGTACGATAGTGTGTGTGAAGGTGTGTAGATGTATGATGGTGTGTATGAAGGTGTGTAGATGTACGATGGTATGGGTGAAGGTGTGTAGATGTATGATGGTGTGTGTGAAGGTGTGTATATGTACGATGGTGTGTGTGAAGGTGTGTAGATGTAGGATGGTGTGTGTGAAGGGGTGTGGATGTACGATGGTGTGTGTGAAGGTGTGTAGTGCTGTGTTAATGGAACAAGATGACTTGTGCTCTGGCGATTGTGCTTTTAATGTGTGTGGAGAAAAATTCTGAGAAGAGGTGGTGTACCGGTGTTCGTTCGTTTCTCCTCCATACTGTTAGGGTTGTTTTTGTGATATGTCACGTTCATGCCACATTTTGATTGGCTGGTCAGTAGTCGTAGGTCGTAGCAGCCCACACACTGTGAGATGGTTGTCCTAAATTTCTGACATAATCGCAGACTGTCTTTGGTCGCCGTGATGACGGCCGACTTCAAACTTCTCTCACAGTACGATGTAGGACCACCGTTTAGGATTCACAACCAAAGAAATCACCACGATTGGGAACAGTTGAAAATCATACAATGTAGACTGGGCATAAACTCGAGTCTAATATTATTGTCAGGAGGAGAGGCTGAAGCTTTGGCTTTTATGCACAAGAAAGAGCATTTTAAAACATATTAAACTGGTTTCAGGCTGAGATTAGAGGAAAGCTCTTTCTCATGAGCTGAATTTAAGAAGTGTGAGAAAATGATCAAAATTTCAAATTGATTTTAAACTGAGCTCAGTTATGTCTAGGAGAAGTAGACTGGACAAAGAAGAGTCTTATTCTGAATTGTTCTTTCCTCTGGTTAGTCACTCCACTGTTGGAGAGAAGTTTACTGAAAGGCAACAACAGAATGGGGATCTGATGTGGGGCTGCTGTCATACTCTTCTTCAGAAGCTGACCAGACGGTCTGCAGTGTGAAATGATTTTAATAAACTTCTCTAACGGTTTTGTTTTCTCTTCTGGATGCTAAAGTAGAAAATTATTGACAGTTAGTAGTTATTTAGCAACCACTGCTCTGTGGAGTGATACGGTTATTGTGAAAAAAAAATCATGCTGTTCCATATAACAGCCAATCAACCAATCAGAAGGGGCCGTCAGACCACACTGATGTCTAATATGCTGTTTATGCCATTACTGGTCATCTCTATTACTCATGTGACTGGTCATGTGACCTCACTGTATGACAGCACCGCCTTTCATTACCTTTGTGTGTTAACTAAGGAAGACAAAACAGTTTAATTGAACATTAAGAACTGATCTTTTCTTTCCTTTCACTCTACATCATTATCATCACCATCCTCACCATCATCACCACAGCAAAAGGCCAGTGATCACCACAAAGGAAAAAGGTCACAGAACTGCACTGGTTGTCTTTGACTGCTTGTAACTGGTCTTTTTAATGATCCATGCAGCTGACAAAATATTTCACACTCTCAGAAAAGTGTACTGTGATGTAATTTAACAGAATAAATATAACATATCGTCCTACAGCCTCTCTTACTTCTCTGCACTGAAAATAACTCCATAACAGATGGAGCAGATGAAATAAACTTCAGTTTCTTTCTCTTTCATCACCCCTTTGGCCAGAGCTGGCCATTATATAGCTGGCCAGCTATCACTGCTTTGGGTGAGGCCTGTTTGTGTGTATTTGTGTTTGTGTGTGTGTGTGTGTGTGTGTGTGTCTGTCTGTAGCTGTTGTATTAATGATGGTCAGTCTATAGCTGTTGTATTAATGATGGTCACCATCAATAACAACATGATCAGCCATTACATTAAAACCACCCCAATACTGTGTAGGGCCCCCTCGTGCCCCAAAACAGCTCTGACCCGTCGAGGCATGGACTCCAATAGACCTCTGAAGGTGCTGTGGTTCTGCACTAGCTGCAGATCCTTTAAATCCCATAAGTTGAGAGATGGGGCCACCATGGATCAGACTGGTTTGTCCCACAGAAGCTCAATGGGACTGAGATCCACAAAAGTGTTTAAGTAGGTGGTCCATGTCAAAGTAACATCTGTATGAATGCGGGACCCAAGGTTCCCCAGCAGAACATCACCTAGAGCATCACACTGCCTCCACTGCCTCGTCTCCTCCCATAGTGCATCCTGGTCCATCTCTTCCCCAGGTAAGTGACACACACACAAACACACATACACACACACACACACACACACACACACACACACACACACACACTCAGCCATCCACGTGATGTTGAAGAAAACGTGATCCACTGGAACAGGTCACCTTCTATCATTGCCTCATGGTCCAGTTCTGATGTCCATTGAAGGCGCTTTCAGTGGTGGACAGGGGTTAGCATGGGCACTCTGACTGCTCTATAGCCCCATACTCAGCACAGAGTGCTGTGTGTTCTGACCCCTTTCTGTGGGATCAGACCAGATGGATTAGTCTTCACTCCCCAATCACATCAATGAGCCTTGAGCATCCAAGACCCTGTCGCCAGGTCACTGGTTGTCATTCCTTGGAGCACTTTTGGTAGGTCCTGACCACTGCACACCGGGAACCAACACAACAAGACCTGCTGTTTTGGAGATGTTCTGACCCAGTCGTCCAGACTTCACAGCATCTGAGATCCTTACACTCAATTTGTCCAGCTTCCTACAACAACTTCAAGAACCGACCGTTCACTCACTACCTAATACCTCCTCCCCAACAGGTCCCACTGTAACCAGTTCATCAATGCTACACCCTTCACTTGTCAGTGGGGTTATTGTTGAAGCTGAGCGGTGTAAACACATATACCTACCTTGTATTTCCACTCAATGGCCACTTTATTAGAAACACCTCCCTTACAGCTCCACTATGCAGGTACAGACTGAAGCCCAACTGAAGCTCATCACTGGTCAGTTTCTGTCCATAGGACTCGCTGTTGACCAGATATTATTTGGGTGGTGGAACATTCCTGGGGGTGTTTGAGGTTATGTAGTAAAAAGCTGCGTCTACTTTCAACTGTCCAGTTTGCAAACCCTAGAATTAAAAGAATGTTGCATCATAAAGGAACAGTCTCACACAGTTTATGTGACATCTCCCTCTCTCTCTTTTTTCTGTCTTTCTGAGTGTTTCTCCTTCGGGCAGGAATTTCTCATGGTGTCAGTTTGCGTTTGCCTTTGAAGTTCGACTCTGGCACTAAGACTGGAGATAACGCGTGAGGCAGTCTCTGTCACAAGTCAGGGGAAATTTCAAATCTACACTCAAATACACTCTCACCGCTGCCCTACATGACCACCTCCCCCTCCCCCACCAATGTATGTGCATGCAAAAGAAAAGATAGGAAAAGAAATGAGGCTTGGTGGACGGTGAGTTCCAGAGAAAAAGCAATTTCATTTTTAAATCACTCTTACAGTATGATTTCCTTCTTAGTCAGAAGCAATTACAGCCTATTGCTCGCATAGACACCTTCTTAATGTCCTCATGTTGTTTTTATGATGAGATTGTGCTTTACCACTGAAGACTCTGAAGCAGTTGAGGACCATCCGTTGCTCCTGGGTTCCTTGCTGTTAAATTTATAGATGTCATTGTTGATAAAAAGCACGTTTTGTCATACAAAAAGCCCCAGCATTCATGGAGGACAGGATGATGACCACAGCAAGCAGCAAAAACATGGAAAAAATGGATACTTTCCTTATGATTTGCTTTGACCTGAACCGAAAATGGACCGATGGTTTTGAACATGGACATCAGACTCAGGTCCAGGCCTGCAGAAATGAGTGTTTCCCTCTTCAAATACATCAAACTTACCTTCTACCGATCTTGAGAATCTCCTGCTGAGCTGAACCGGTCCTTCACGGTTTCCGCACCTTACATTTTGTATGAATTATTCCTCACTCACAGATCTTTGAAAAAAGTGGAGAAACTGTATAGAAAGTACAGATTCTCGGCTTTCAGTCTGGACCATAGTTGTATGTGCAAGAAGAGCAGATTTTTTGGTAAGAAAATTCATGCTTTACAGTTTTGCTTTTTTTGGCCAACTTTTAGCATCGAAACAAGCAGCAAAAATGCTATAGATGCAGCTTGAACCAGTCAGTAATTATAAACACATTGTCAATGTAATACATAATTTACTATGGTAAAATGTGATAAAAGCTATAAGTCCGCATTGTAAATGATTTCTTCATTGTTCTACTAATTTCTAACCTCCTTCATGATTTTCACCACTTCATTCCCTTTTTTTTACCTCAATCTTACACTGTAAATATGAGGGAGATACACTGAATGAGTAATTGAAGTAAATTTAGTGTAAGAAATCATAAACCATCATCAACAAAATAATTTAAACACTCAGTAGTGGGGCTGAGGTTTGCTTCTGTCCTTCTCTGTACTTCAAACCTATCTTAAGTGTTTGTTCCCAAAAAGCTCTAGCTCCATCTCATTTGTCCACAGAACCCGGGCCCTGTCAAGTGAGTTGCAGACACTTGAGTTTGGGTAAGATGAAAGAAAAGGCTTTCTTCTGGCATGCCTTCCAAATAGTTGGTTGTCATGGAGACGGATTCTAACTGTAGCCTTGGAAACTCGGAGACCCCAAAATACGAAGATCTACAAATCTAAAGCCGTGATCCTCAGAGAAGTCTTGCCTTTCTAACCATCCATTACTTTATTGAAAAAAAAGTGTTACAGCTCTTCACACTTACAGGCCAAATTAAGGCCAATTAAGTAATTATTTGTCAATTAATTCACATAAATAATCAACTATCAAAATAATTGTCTTTTGCAGCCTTAGTCTTATTCAATTGTCTACTAGTACACCAAATGTGGAAGGTTGTAAAGCTGCAGTGTAACCATTTTTTTATTTTCAGAAATAATTTTTTTTTCAATTTTCATATTCTGGAAATTATTGCAGTCCTCCAGGGTTCCATAGCCTTGAACCACTGCTTTGATCTTCCACTTGCTGGTGAATAACTATTGGAATGTGGCCTGTGTGCCACCTCATATTTATACCCCAGTGAAACAGTACGTCATGGATGACCACTTACCCTGGACCCTGGACATTCTGGTGGACTTAAAAAAAGGAAATATGAATGGAAAAACAGAGATACAGTACTGTGCAAACGTCCTGAGCCACCCCTCATTTCTTCATATTTTGCTTCCAAAGAGTCAGACTTGTATTTTTTAATGTAGTCTAGAGAAACAGTTCTCCAGGCTCCTAAAGGACTTTCAACATTTTTTGGCCCTGTACCTGACCAGTTACCTGTTTTTAGTTTGTTGAGCCACTCAGTGATCTTTTGTATGAATCATTCAAGCATAAAAAGCAGCTCTAGCTTAAGGCCTGAACCAGTGAAGAAACAGGTGCAGATGATTCCAGATGATCAGGCAGTGATCAGCATACTTGTGGTGCTGAATGCTGAGTGGTTGGAACACCTTTATCTAGTCACCTTGTATCTTTAGGGACTTTGCAGCCTGTTGCAGTAAAACATGACTTCCCATTTCTTTCATTTAATCTTCTTAATACGCCAAAGATGTGGTATTTTCATACGAACAAGGTGATTCAAAGCAAAACATAAGGAAATGAGTTGGCTCAAAACTTTTGCACAGTACAGTATATACAAAAAACCCAAACCAAAGGGGCTGATTGCTTTAAATTCCCTAATCTCCATCCCTTCACAGCCATTTTATTTGCCGTCCATCACTCTGGCTGACAGAGTAGTCCATCCTCCGGATCTGAGCGGCGGCGGCTGTCCATTCAGAGAGCAGTTGAGTCTCCTTCAAGCGGTCGCAGTAAATTTCGGTGAGTGACAGGGGTCCAATCATTCTCGCTAAGCCTGACGAACGCGGCCTAATCTGGCTCCCGATGGGCGGCTCGCGCGGCCGTCCTCCGTTTTTCTATTAGCCATAAAAACTCTCAATCTGCTTGGCTGGAAGAGAGCGCGGCGGATAAAGAGGAAGCCAAATATCATCACTTCTCAAGGTTTATGAGCTCTATGCCTTGCGCTAAGCCCGTCGGTTGACACAAGCAAGCCGCACCTCTTTCCCTCCGCTCCGTCTCGGCGAAGTGTCTTTTGATTATCCCCAGCAAAGGACGTCTGCAGACGCAGGCAACTAGAGCACATCTATCTGTTCTCAAGGGCAAGAGAGGCATTCTGCAGTAATGAACGGAGCCAGGTATTGCATCTTCTAAAATACATTTCAACCCCCATCACCACCAACACCACCCACCCATTTCAACCCGTCAATATCTTTTCTGCGCTTAAATCCAATGTGAAGAGGGAAGTCTCATCTTGAGAGAGCACTTCATCTTCATTATTCGGGCGAGGGCTGCTGGGCCGGAGTTGTTTTTCGAGTCCCCGCTCCTTCCATTAGCGATAAAACAAAAACGAAAAATGAAACCCAAGTCTGCTTAGCTGTCAATGCTAGCAAAAAGTTTGAGTTGCAGTCTTTAGCCTATTAACCCTTAAAACACAGCAACACAGATCCATACCTGAAGCGCAACAAAGGTAAATCATCATCATACAGTAAAACAGCTCCTCATATGGAAGTTCCCCCGGTTTGTGTTGGTGCTCGAGGTGTCAGATGTCATGCTGAGCTTTGTTTGGTGTTCCTGTGTCATGTAGAACCAAAGTTATTGTAATTTTAAAAACATGTAATGCTAATAACGGCTACTGAGGTTTTAAAAATGGGGTGCCCATAAAAAAACAAAAATGACAAAATTTCTTTTATTTGGATGACCTCTCAGAAATGTCGTTTTGTTTACAGTGACTAGCTGGCTAGCCAGTTAACCATGCAGCTGCAAATTACGTACATTTTTTAACGAAAATAAGTGCGAATGGCGGTTCAGCAATTACAGTCACTTATCTAACTTTCCATTTGTGAAACAGACTTGTTTAGAGCATGTCATTTAAAGTACAACACGATAGTATTTTAAAAATACCACTGTACTATCTCTTGATGTTTTGCCCTACGTCATGTTTTGACATCAGAATTTAGGTGTCATCGAGTTTCCCACTTGGAAATACAATTTGGTTTGACCACTCACGTGCTCAGAACTCGTAATTATGGTATCCGAGCACACCTGAAGGCAGCACAAGTCCTCGTTCTCATAACCAGAAGCTGGTGTTGGAAGGTGGAAGCTGCTACAGCTAAGCTAGGCCGACACAACACACGTAATTTATCAGCTGGACATTATACCAGCTAATAAACAAATCTGGACATTACTTGAAGAAGGAAAGGTCACTGCATATGAAGTTCAGTTCAGGTGGACATGGACAGGACCTTCAACTGTCCAGTATGATTTCAAATGATTTTTCCCACCATTTTTATAAGCTTTTCTTCACACACCTAACAGATGGGATCCCCCCCCTCGTCTAAGCTAAAGCATGACTGGCTCTCAGTTTTTCCCGTGAAACGTGACTGTCCTTATTTTTGCAAAGAATGAACAGCAAAGTTGGTTAATGGTTCATTTCAGCACTGCAGACATCTTTAGTAGATATTCCCTTTCAATTTCTGGATTGTTCTGATCCAGTTAACATTTGCTTATAATATTACATAATAATATTACATATAAGTTTCATAGTAGTTACTGAATAATTAATAGTAGATACTAAATAATGAATTGTAGATGCTGAATAAATTATAGTAGATACTGAATAATTCATAGTAGACACTGAATACATTATAGTAGATACTAAATAATTCATTGTAGGTACTGAATAAATTATAGTACTTACTGCATAATTTGTAGTAGATCCTGAGTAATTTATAGCAGATACTGAATAATTCATAGTAGATACTGAGTAATTTACAGTTAATACTGAATAATTAATAGTGGATACAAAATAATTTGATACTCATATAGATACTCAATAATTCACAGTAGATACTAAACAATAAGTCTTAAGATTAATAATCATAGTTCAGGAAGTTAAGTTCTTGAGTGGTTGTGACAACTTTTTAAGATTTTCAAGATTTTGGTTTATTTTTTTGTTCTTTATTTTTGGATAGCATGCCTCACCAATGCTAAACCATGGGCTTTTGGCAACGTGTGTTTGGCGGGTGGGTGCCATATGCCCCCTGCCATCTCGCCCCCACAGACCTGCTGTTCCTCTGAGAATTCTCTGGATGACACAGCGCTTACTGATGAGGTTTTCTTTTTTTCTTTTTTTTTACTTTACTTGCACGGTCAGGCTGTGAGCAGCTACGTGTTCTGTTCCCAGGCTGCTCCTTGAGATAAGCAGGACGTACTGGCACCCCCGGACTAACCCAGTGTCAGGTCCATGTTCGTTCGCAGCATTTAGATGAAGGACACTGAATTCTGGCTCTTCTCCAGCGCTGAGTTAATCTCCTCCAGTGCTGAATCCCAGGATCAAAGCTAGGAATCCTCCAAGTCCTGCTGTCAAGCTGCAACTCACACAGGTTTCATTTCCATGAGAGTCAGTGAGACACAGCTTTTCTTAGCTCAGACCAGCCATTTCAGCCCTGTTTCTGGAGTAAATCACAAATATGTGTCACTGCTGTGCTGAGAACAGTCCTAAACCCCCTATTTATATGAGGTCAACAGTGGTCCTGTGGTCAGAAACTGACCAGTGATGAAGGAGACAGAGGGGTCTGATAAACCAGGCAGCAACCGATGGGTGTAACTTTACACCTGTTTAGTGGAGCTATAAGGTGTTTCTTTATAGCCAGAGAGTGGAAGCTCAAGATAAGTGTTTCCAATAAAGTGGCCAATGAGTTGAAACACAAGGTTGGTGTTTCTGAATAAGCGGCCAGTGAGTGGAAACACAAAGTAGGTGTTTGTAATAAAGTGGCCAGTGAGTAGAACCACAAAGTAGTGTTTCTAATAAAGTGGCCAGTGAGTGGAAATTAAAGGTTGGTGTGTCTAATAAAGTGGCCTCTGAGAGGAAGAGCATGTAAAGAGCACAACTTGTTTATAGCTAAATCTAAGATTGCTGGTATGTATATGGCTCTTTATAACTCGATATTATGTTCGTATGGTAGACTTGGACATTCTGGCAGATTGTAACACACAAAAGGAACTGGAGGGGGCGATATAACGTCTGTTGTTTCTAAGAATAGCTGATGGCTTCATGAACTATGGGAATAAACACTAATTGGTGACTTTGCTCTGAAGATAGAGTTGGATGTTCTATCTCCCTGCAGGAGTGATGATGAAAAGTCAGTTGTGACTTGGTTTATGTAGTATTTGTATTTTAAGTCAGCCAAGTCAACATTACTGCGCGTTTATTTATGTTTTATTCTTCTTCTGGCTGTTGATTCCTCTTGTATGTGCCTGTAAGACATCTGTGTTAGCTGAATAGATTGCTTCAGGAATATATTTATATGGTTAAAGATAGAAGCCATGGGCATGGTGTATTTTCCATTTATTTCCGCTTCTTTCTGTTAGCATTTCAGCTCCTGCCAGCTACTTTTTACAGTGTTCCAGGATTAGAACTAAAGAACATTGGTTTAGATGTAAGCTCTGTTGAAGGATGGATCATTTAAATGAAAATGAGTGATTTTTATCCAGTATGTAATCTGTCTAATGTTTTTTTTTTCTCAATTCTCTCTCCAATTCAGTAATGTCTAATCCCACCCATTAACTAGGACCCTCCATTCACACAGTATCACCAACCCTGGGAGGTTGAAGGCTAGCATGTGGTTTCTTTGAGTCATATGGAGCTCCACTACATCTTTCTGAATGGCTCAATAACTCAAAGTTCAGGGTTCAAGGTTACTATATTGTCATCAGCAGCTGGGAACACGTACATAGTGTGATGAGACGTTTCTCCATGGGCCACAGTGCAACATATAGCAACATTCAACAAGTGCAAGTTACAACAGAAACACTTCAATAAATAGACAATACAACAATGTAACAGTACAGAGTGAACGGGATGTAAACCTTCCAAAGTGCCTAATATTGCTGTCATGACTGGTCGGCGACCGCTAGAGGTCGCCGTTGGACTCATTAGTGACTCTTAACGTCTGCCTTTTAGGCAA
>JBBPCZ010121037.1:0-10028 GCA_037974445.1 Brycinus macrolepidotus | reverse complement strand
TTCCCTGTCACTCATGATAGCCACTAAGTTGGGCATGACATCTGTTCCCTGCCATGAGGACAAGAAACAAAACAAAAGTACCTTTCCATGAGAAAATGTGAAGGATGAGTGTGCAGTTGCTATAGAAGCTGGGTTTGTTGCTAGATGGTTGCTATGATGTTGCTAGGTGGTTATTAATGGTATCTGAGGTACAGAAGAAAAAACAAAAATCTGAAAATCCATTCAGAAAATGTGTCCTTTTTACTGTAAAATCCTCAAAAATACAAAATAAAGCTGTTGGAAATTTTCAGCTTAAAAACAAATTAGTATTATAAAAAGATTCCAAAAAGTAAAAAAATAGAATTATGTAAAAATATTTACAATTACAAGGAAGCCTGTCCTGTAGTTTATGTATTTACATTAAATATCAGTCTGTGCTGCTTGAAAAGTGCTGCTTACGCACAGCCCCTCCTTCTCCAGGCTCTGTACCAACACCTCGCCGAGTGAGGTGACGTAACAATGCCCACTCTCTCTCCCATATACACTCATATGTGACTTGACCATTTTCCCACATATTACAGAGGTCTCTCGACCATTGTTTAAATGATCAATACTTGGCCCCTGATCAACCGATCACAACCGATCATTGCTGTATATTAAAAAAACTGTATTTCCTGGAGAAAAATGATAACTGCACAGTTTAATGCACCAGTGGCTCTCTTACAGCTGACAGGGTGTTCCAGGTAGTTGCCATGGTGCACTACTTTCATCATTTTATGATTGTAGGAAAACTGTACATCTAATCAAAAATACAAGCATGCTATTTTAGCTCTGACCAACCACACTAAAGTGAAGCGGTGATTTGATATCTTGAGACTGCAAAACAAGTTAGGGAACAGAAATCGTTCCAAATAATAACAAAAACAAGAATAATATACTGGTGTATAATGATAGTGTTCCACATTGCATTTAGCCTTCCATCAATTTTGTCCATCATGTATTCAGTCTAAAATTTTCTTGTCCATTACCTTGGGCAGGTTGTATCCCCGTAGCTTTGCTGGTTCTGTGGTCTGATGCGTCACACTGAGAGGAACGAGATTTGCACAGCGCTGGATCTCATGAACCGTGGCGTAAGTGTACGGGAGGCGTGTACGGTCATCCATACAGGGAGCACGGTCAAAACCCAGCACCTGAATTATCTCCTCATGACAGCGCTCTGATGTGTGGACAACCACATGGGAAATGGGGAAATAAATAGAGGACACAAAAGACAGAAGATGTCATGTTTTCCAATCAGGTCAATAAAGAGTGAACTAATTCAATCGGGCTGATGGTACCTTGCACATCTGGATGGTTCATCATGTAAACGATGCCCCATCTGAGAGTGGTTGCTGTGGTCTCCGTCCCAGCAAAGAACAGATCAGTGGTAGACCTAATCATGCTTTCCTCAAGGAATGTGGAGTCTTTGTTTGACTGTTGCTGCTCAAAACAAGAAAATTCTGATACAGAGAGCTACCAGAGAATACCCTCCACTATCTGCTCTCTGCAGCCTACTTTGACCTCACCTTGGTCATCTCCAGCAGATAGGCATCGATGAAGTCCCTGGGGTTTTCTGGATCCAGAGACTTTTTGTGGTTCTCCACAATTTCTAAAATAAACTCTTTTAAGCGCTCAACATTGCGCCGGAGATTCTGGTGTGGCCCTGGAAAGTGCATAATAATGGGGACCACGTTTAAAACCTGCAGAAAAAAAGGAAAAAGATTCTCAGCTGCATCACCTATACACAGTATTCACAGAAATATAACTGAGCTTTAATGTTGCACAAAAATAATGCTTTTTAATATTAATGTTGCAAAAATAAAGATAGAGAAAGAAGAGAGGGGAAGAGTAAAACTGAGACAGGCTGGGAAATCATAATTGAGCTTAGGTGATCTGACAAGGAGGGATACAAATAGTATGTGAGAAATTGTAACAAATGGAAACAGGTGAGTGTGCAGGTGTGTGCAGTAAAGAAACAGGAAGGAAATACCTGCCCCATGTGGTCACCTGGGGTACTACTATCAGGGACATCACAGCACCCCTCCCCCTGCATGAGACCGGCACCTTACAGCCATCAGGAGTTGGACTGGTGTAAGGAGTAGGAGGAGGAGG
The DNA here is from genome assembly GCA_037974445.1 of Brycinus macrolepidotus. NCBI lineage: Eukaryota > Metazoa > Chordata > Actinopteri > Characiformes > Alestidae > Brycinus > Brycinus macrolepidotus. The sequence continues at coordinate 7,898 of JBBPCZ010121037.1, read as the reverse complement.
CCAATTGAATAATCAGAAGGCTGGTGTGTAGGTAACTGCACTGCATGCTACTTACTGAACACCTCCCTGAGGTCTCAGGTCCTCAGAGGGATAACCCCTACAGTGGTGGAGTTTAGTCCAGCCTTGGCGCAAACCATGAGCAGGTGGGAGCGGGTCACATGAGACTAACCAGAGGCTCAGGTGGTCTTGGGACCAGAGAGATTGCGTCCTTCACTCTCAACCTGGGTGAACAATCCTGGATGACTGACTTCTTGAGCAACTCTGACCCATTGATGACCCCCAGTGGGTGAAGCATGCAGAGGGTGCTCGGACAAAGCACTTTCTCAACCAGACTAGGAAAGAAAGCTCTGGGGATGGCAGATGATACTCCTCTGGACAACGATTCCCTCCTCCCAATTGACAAGAGGGTTATGGTGAACCAGCTAGTGGTGACATACTATAATAAAAGAGTTGATGAGGAAGAACTGGATGATCTCTAAGTGGTATACATTCAGAACGGTGGCATGAGTAACCTGAATCTTCCCCAAGGGGCATCTGTCCAGGGTGGCTTTGAACTACAGTTGGGTTTGCTAAGTTTGGAAGATGGCAAATCACCCATCCAGCCACTCTTGCTCAGGGATTTTCCGGACACTGAGGTCCGAATCTGGTGCCAAGTCCCCCTGCACTGGAGACAGACCCCACCCTTCAACCATTGAGAAAATTTGGTAGGGACCTTGTCCCTGCAAGGGCTCTCCAAGACTGGAGTCCAGCGCAGCATTGGCGGTGGAGGAAGCTGAAGGCACGGAGGATCTGGAGAAAGAAGAGGGTTGGAGATGTCCTTCAAATCTGGAGAAAAACAACCATCAGCACCTCTGCATTTCAGCCAGTCTCCATAGCCGGCATGCGGAAGCCAATGGCATAGTCGGCCACACTTCTGGTCCCCTGTCAGAGGTTGAGCAGCGAACTAGCTGACTCTTTACCATCATGGGGCTGGCAGAACACACGCCAGATTTCAGCAGTGAAGCTGGAGCTGTCATTACATATAGGAATCTGATACTACCAGATGACAGATGCCCACAACAGTGCCTGTCTGGAGAGCATGGAAATAAGGAAGACCACCCTGGAGTGTTCAGTGTGGAAAATGGGAGCCCTGTGGCTTAAAGAGAGCGGAAGACTGGGTAAGAAAGCTGCTTCATCCCCCCAGTTTACTGTTATACCTTTCAGGTGTGTCTAGATGAGAAACATCCATCAAAAAGAAGGGAGCACACCAGTGAGCCACAGGGCAGCTCCATGAAAGTACCTCGGCAGCTCTATTTATCCTTTACTAAGATTAAATGAAAAAAAAATTAATTAAAGGAATAAAAATTGGAAAGATGGAAAAGTAAAAACATAAACAAGTGAGAGAGAAGGAGAGAGAGAGAGAGAGAGTGTGGGTGACAAAGAGGGAGAGAGACTCTGATGATGAGGAACGAGTGGAGAGAATGATGCAGAAGACTAAAGAGCAAGACGGAACAGGAGACGCAATCCTAGCAAAACATAAACTAGGGAGTGAACTTTTGAGAGGAGATACAAGTAGGAGGAAGAAATTAAAGGAAGCTAGCGAAATACAAAATGTAAACTAAGGGAAGGAGAAAAGAATGAACCAAAATTAACCAAACTGAGAGAAGGAACTTACTGGAAGGAAACACTGATGCTAGGTGATACAATAAAATGCGGCAGTAACGAGGAAAGTTGAAGGAAGGGAGACAAGATATGCAGGAACTTGAGAGAACGAAGTAGCTAGGAAGCATGGGAAATAGTGATAATCAAGGATCGAGGATGTGTGCAGGTCTGTGATTAAAAGGGACAGGACGAAAATTCCTCGCCCCCAGGTGTTCACCTGAGGAACTACTACCAGGGATGTCACACCAAGCCCTTTTTATTATTGTTTGACATTTAAAGGGTTATGCATCTCATTCCGGTTTGGCTACTGTACTGTTCATCCAAAATGCTGCAGCTTCATTCTTCTAACAGGAATGAAAAAGCGATGGCATATTTCTCCATACTCACATCCTTTCACTAGCTGCCTGTATGTTAAGATTTTATTGCTCAACTATTAATAATGAAATGGTCTAGCTCCTTCTCTGTCATTCCAACCTATTATGACCACATGTCTCACCAAGGTCACTTAGGTCAGCTCACCAGTTCCTGCTGGTTGTCCCAAAATGCAACTTGAATCATCGTATTTGCAGTTACAATCCCAGAACTGTGGAGAGAGTGGCCCCTACACTGTCCCTTTAAAAATCACCCATATTTATTCCCTTTACCTCTTTAATTTGCTTCTGTTGTTTGTCTTCCAGTGAATAAAAACCATATGATTTTGTATTTTAGCACAGCTGTATGTCTAGAAAAGCCCCTATAGCAATTTCAAAGCACCTGGACCCCACAGAGTCCATAAACTTTGTTGTTCAGTGCTGTGACACGACATCACCAGGAACCAGACGGCTGTTACCTGGACAGTGAATGACATTCTAACGCTTTCATTCAGAAGCTCCAGAAACTTAGCAAACTGCTTGTCGTCATAGTCGAAGCGGTCTCCGAAGACGACGGAGCAGATGATGTTGGAGCCTTTCCTTCAGGAGAAACAGCAGAGGAAATGGGCAAATATTTAGTATAAAATGTGTGAAATACACACTTCAGTAGCATTTTCTTGTTAAACATCATCACTATCATACTAAGGGGGTGATGGGGTGGTTGGAGTAGCAGGAGAAGCTTTTTAGGGGCAAGTTAGCACAGTTTGAAAGATGGCAAATGTCTGGGATGATCATTAAGTATTTCAAAAACAGTGCATTGCACAAGCTAGAGGGGTGGTTTTCAGCATGGTGCATGTCACCCATTAGATAACAATTTAAAGCATTGCATAGAGACAAAATATCCTGAATGCCCTCAATTCTTTAGTCAGTCAGTGCCAGTGTTAATAATAATAACAATAATCTTCATTTATGGTGTACCTCTAATTCTGGGATCTGTAACAGGTCGGCGCTCAATCTTAATGACCTGTCAGGCAGATATATATAAATGTGTTTATCCATTGAAATTACTATTAAAGTGTTTAATAAAGTGTTTAAAAATCAATTTTAAAAGAAACAGATAAGCAGGGCAGTCTTGCTGGAACAGCTGATGTTCTCAGTTCTTCAGGTGTTCAAGTTCTAACTGATCCATTGTCTTCATAGTCCATCCTGTGAAAAGTGCATTACCGTAGTCTAGGAAATGCAGGTGCAGCTACTAGGCATGAGTATGATTAGGATTGTACTGATGTCTATACTGATGTCAATACTGATGTCAATACTGATATTAATTATCAGTTCCAATACTCCATGATTTGGTGTTAAAAATAAAGATGTGAAAAAATTCAGCAATTAGTTTCTTTTTTTTGAGAAATTAGGATTTAAACTGCATCCTGAGTGTCCTGTTTATATAATGAGGGAGGAGCATCACTACAAAGGCTTTGCTGAACAAATGTGTGTTCATAAAGAGCAGAGCGCCACTCCATCCCTCCACTGATCCAATCCAGCATTGACCGTTTGAAAATGCTGCTGTGTTAGAATGTATTAACACTGCAGAAACACTGACAGCAGCACCGTTTGTCCAGGAGATTCTCTAGATTTCAGTACTGACCAGTAAGGAACCAGAATCAATTTAGTGCTGCTTCTCCACATCCATCTGAAGCAGATACTCATCGCCTACCTTCTTGTTTGAGAAGCTCCTTGATGAGGTAACCCGCCTCCTCAACCACGCGTTCCTCCACCGTTTTCTTCCCCAGACCAAAGTCGCGCAGTGTGTGCAGAGCAAAGCGGCGCTGCTGTCTCCAGTGATTGCCATACTGAGCCGCAATGATACCTGAGAGATTAGCGGAAGAAGATGATTGACTGTCTAGAAGCATTTTTCCCTGTAGATGGAATGGCACACTTGAATATGTTTTTATTTTTTCCAAAAACAAAGTAACAATATACGTGGGACTAACCTTTCCCATCGTTGATCCATTTTGCTGTTGGTGGTCGCGGCCTGCCAGAAAACACGGTCCCATTTTGGACCAAAGCTTCCTTCGCAATCTGCATGCTGTTCAGTATGATCACAGGGTTCTTGCCCAGGTGCAAGGTGGATATCTCACCATATTTAGGGAACTGGAGGGACGCAAGAACATGTTTACTGTACTCACATCTGTGAAATGCAAGTTTCCACAGGTTTGGGTATCAGGTGTGTTTGTTGCAGGATAGGGTTCATAAGGCTACATGACTCCTACATAAACCTTCTATGACATCTGACATCAACCTGTATAAACATTTACAAAGACTTGGGTCAGCTGCCCTAACAGTGGAATAACATCAAAAGTGACAAAAGTACCCTTGATGACATCTGATTTAGGAATAAGCCTTTATAAAGGTTTACAAACGGGTCATGTAGCTGTTTTAGTGGAGTTATAGAAGAAGCACCTTTGGTTCCATAAAGAACGATATTTAAAACAAATTTTTGTGAGGTTAAGGCTCAAAGGCTCATTCTAGCATAACCTGCTGGTTCCTGTTTCTCAAAGACTTCTCCCAGGTGTCTCACCAAGCAGGACCCCCCACATGGAAATGTTGCTGGGCTCTCTTAACACCATTGCCCAATGAAATGGTCTAATTCAGTAGCCTGGTTCTTTACTAGTGTGAGGTGGGGGCCATTGTCATGCTAGATGGCCATCCTGCCCTTGCCGGTGAAACTTGCAGCCACTCCAGAGCCCCTGAAATTCTGGGAGACTTGCACTATCGTTTTGGAAAACTGGAGAATTCTTATATTCCCGGTGAAAAGTTCCATGGATTGAATTCTAGAGTTAAATTTGACACTTTGTTGACAAGTGGGACGAAAAAAGGAAGGTAGGTTCTTTTGGTACACATGATTGATTTGAAGGTTTTAAGAGACCACTGAGCAGAATGTTCCCTGATATAACTGATTACAAATACAGCATTTTAAATTAAACCAGGATTGATCTAATGTAGGCTACCTCAAGAAAAGAGAGGAAACTGACCGATTTGATGAAGGCCAATCGATTTTTCGTGAACTGGTGCAGGTTTCCCACGAAGGGCAGAGGTTTGGGTCCAGGGGGGTTGCAGCTAATGGAGGAGTTCAGTCTGAAGATCTCCAGCAGAAACAGAGAGAGCAGAAATCCCAGCAGAGCCAAGCCTGCAGACATCCAATCCAGGTATCTCCAAACAGACTCCATTCTGAGAGGTGTGGAGGACACCACAGCTGCTCACTGCTTTATATGAGAGAAACCAGGAAGAAGAAGAGAGAGAAAGGGAGGGGATCCCATTTCACGTCCAAAGACTGCGTCACTGTTACGTTTTTAGGAGGTGAAAGAGCTTGATAAGGCACTGCTAACAAAGTTGAAATACTCATAATGTTGCAACATTGCAAACTTGTCTGCATAAAAAAACCAAAAGTGGAGTAAAACATTCCCATGCACTCTGACCAACAGAGTGGCAGAAACACAGATCTGGCCTTTAACTGGTGTCTTCAAGCATCTAAGCATTTTAAGCATTTAAGCATCTTTTGAAGCCTTAAAGAACATCTGCATGATATCAAGGTTCCACACCACTTTATTGGTCTCTTCTCATAGTGGTTCTTCCACCATTACATGGTTCTCCAAACAAACATCCGCAGAAAGTATTTTTAGGAAGCTGAAAGTGGTTCCTATGGTATCTCAAAAGAAACCCATTCTAGTACCAATATTTTTAAATACACAACAAGACATTTCCTAAACTCAGTACGAGCTTTTAATAAGTATAAGTGGTTATTTAAAGGATTCACTAAGAGGTGGGTCTCCAGTCAGTATTTGAAGACCTTGACGGACTCTGGACATTTGTTCCACCACTTGGGTGCCAAAACAGCAAAGAGTCTTGATGATTGTCTTACTAGATTCTTGAGGAACAGCGAAAGAACCTTTATTATGTGAACCACGAATATGATCTTTTTTATACACTTTGTGATCTAGTACGAATCATAAGAGATGAGTTTTTCCATAATGTGCACATCTTATGCTCAAAACTGATCAGTCCACTTTAAAGTTCCTTTATGGTGCATAGACATTGTCCCAGACAGTTCTTTGGAATATCAAATCTCCTTGAGGGTGAATCCATGCTCTCACAGTCAAAGCAAATAAACACTACTCTACTCATACACACACAAACACACACACACACACACACACACACACACAGTTATCTAATCGAGGCAGTAGTTGACAGCTGACCTATCACACCATAGTAATTTACCCAGTAGTAAATTACTTTATATTGCAGAGTTATATCTTCCCTATCGACCTCATTTTCTGTTCTTGCTCAAACATCTCTGTATTATTGCAGACTACATGCCCTAGCTTTAATAAAACATACTTTAAAGATCTCCAAAGATAAGATGTAAACAGAGTGGTTCAGAGTGGGTTTGGTGTGGAGAAACTGGAGAAACTCATCAAGTCCGAATTCTTCACAGTGGTTATGAATGGAACCATGGTCTCTGACAAAAACTGTGAATAATTAGCTGCGCAGACAAAAACTCACTGGGACTCTGCAAAACCATCAGTGAACCTACTTATGTCCTCTGAGTGTTCAAATGGAATTTTGGAAGGGGTAAAAAGTACTCCCTTTGAAAAATGTGATGGCCAAGCCCTTGCTCTACTCGTTTCATGGACCACCAAGTGATTTGTTATAAAATCAAATGAAAGAAGACACATTTAGAAGTATATATGCCATGGGGGGACCTAGAAAGGTTAATTTGAGCATAACAGTCTGCCATTTCGTCTGAAGAATGAATCTGGGCAGAAATCAGGGGATGCCATCAGGCGAAATGTGAAGTACCACCTGTTAAGGAGGAATGTGCAGCTACAAGGAGGACCCTTAGGTCCATAAAGGAATGGTTTGTAGAGTTTGGTGTGGAAGAACCTGAGCAGCCTCCAAGTGAGCTGGCCTCAAACCCATCCACCCATCCAAGATCTTCAGGATGAAAAGGAATGCTGACTCAGGCTTGTTCACTCAACACCACTGAAAGACTTCAGTAAATTTTATCCTAATCATAGCTTAAAAAAAACAAAAAAACAAAAACAAAAACAAAATAAACAGTGCCTAGACGTTAGTTTTATTGTGATGGGGGATTTTACTGGTGTGGGGTATTTTTTGTATTATATTGTGATTTCATTTGATCTGCTGTGTGTTTTGTGTGATCACTGTAGAGTTGCATGTTTTAGCACAGGTGTGTTTAATTTCTCCTTGTCAGGAGTACATCTCCACCAGCCAATGATCTTTTTCTCAGTAGACTTACCCCTGACATCAGATGACCGGATGCGGCCAATGGGAAGCTAGTATGGGCGGGATTTGGGATTTAAAAGATGGCGGCAGGGTGGAGGGGGAGACACCATGGGAAGGCAACATGAGGAAACAACATGGGAGAGTAACACAAGGAGGCAACAGACTGTAATAGCTAGCGCGTCTGGACACGCTCGGAGGTGAAGAAGGGATCCAGAGCGAAAAGGGAGCTTCAAGATGGGAAAGGAGCCAGGTTACCTGGACGTGGAACGAGCCAGAGCGTAGACAGCTGGGGAAACCGAGAGTGCCCACTGGGTTCTACGCCGGGCAGCAATTGCCCAGGCTTTGCGGCTGAGAGAACCGGGCGTGGACGCGATTAGATTCAGTTGCCGCACGACAGAGTTGGATTAAGCCTAAGGCTGGGACTGTTGTGAAGACTGTGTTGCTGACTTTGGGAATCCCATAACTGTTTGTTCTGCCAACGAGTAGCCTCATCATTTGTTGCTGCTAAGCTTGTGTGTTGTCGCCCCCCTCCAAGCTTGTATTAGTGTATTAAAATTATATTGTTGATAATCAATCCAGTTGTTGGTCTGGTTGCTCAAC
>JBBPCZ010121036.1:0-10029 GCA_037974445.1 Brycinus macrolepidotus | reverse complement strand
AGTACTGTGCAAAAGTCTTAGGCACCTACGGTAATTGTTGGAAGCTATTTATGTCAGCAGTGGGTTTCTTTCTGACACCAAAAACACAAGTGAACATTAGAATAAATACAAACAAATAACACAACAGTGTTACAATAATCTACCGAAGTAAATAGAGCAAACCCAGGTATCTGATGGAGCTACAAGTAATACTGGGCTTCTATGAGGAAAGAGGTCTGGAAATGGTTAAACGAACATTTTGCCAAACATAAAACCACTGTTTTCTGAACTAATGTTATTTGTATTTATTGTAATAGTGTTCTAACACCAACTTAACACTACTGCCCAGTGGTAAACAGCTTTTAACTATACATTTCTCAGGTGCCTAAGACTTTTGCACAATACTGTGCATATATATATATATATATATATATATATATATATGCACATATATACAGTACACAGTTAAATTAAATGCTTCTCTAGAACCACAGTGCAACACAAAGAACAAAAACAGAACACCAGTAGACTACACAAGTGTGGAAAGGACACAAGAGCAACAGTACAATAATTTACAAGACAAAACAACATAGAGTGCAGTCAAATGGAATGCAAAGACTGAGGCAGACCACAACAAATAATTGCGCACAAACAGCAAGTAGCAGCAACAGGATTAGAAAAATGGAATTTTTTTATGAAATTTTTATGGCAGGACAGTTTTTTTTTTTACGTTTTTTCAGTTCAGTGTGTGTATGCAGTGTGGCTGGGAGAAAGGAAGCAGTTCAGTTCAGAGCATGTGTGTGTGTGTGAGTGTGTTTGTTTGTGTGTGTGTGATGTACAGTTTGTTATTCAGTTATGATTTAGGAGTCTGATGGCCTGGGGGAAGAAACTGTTCCCCATCCTGGCAGTGAAAGCCCAGGTGCTGCAAAACCTTCTGCCAGATGGAAGGAAGGAAAAGAGAGTATGGGAGAGGTGTGAGGAATCATCCACAATGCTGGTGGCTTTGCGGATGTAGCATGTGACGTAAATGTCTGCAACAAAAGGGAGAGAGACCCAAATGAAATTCTCAGCAGTTCTTACTATCCTTTGTAGGGTCTTTCGATCTGATGTGGCACAATTTCTGTACCATGCCATGTTGCTACTAGAGACAACGCTCTCTACAGTCCCTCTGTAGAATGTTGTGAGAATTTTTTTGGGGTGCACTCTCCTCAGTCTCTGCAGGATGTACGGACACTGATGGGCCTTCTTGGCGATGGGGCTAGTGGTGAGTGTCCGCACAAGGTACTCCATGATGTGAATGCCAAGGAACTTGGAGCCGTTGATGTTCAGTGGAGAGAGATCATGTCATGCCCTCCTGAAGTCAACAACCATCTCCTTTGTTTTGTCCACATTCAGAGACAGGTTGTTGGCTCTGCACCAGTCTGTTAGATGTTGTATCTCGTCTCTGTACACTACCTTGTCATTCCCACTGATCAAACCCCCCACAGTTGTGTCATCAGCAAACTTGATGATGTGGTTAGAACTGTGCATTGCTGCACAGTTTTGGGTCATCACTGTGAATAGCAAAAGGCTAAGCACACAGCCCTGTGGAGCCTCTGTGCTCACTGTGGTGGTCCTGGAGATGCTGCTTCCGAACCTGACTGACTGAAGTCTTGCAGTCAGGAAATCCAGGATCCAGTTGCAGAAGGGCCCAGCAGTCTTAGCTTTCCAATCAGGTTCTGAGGAATGATTATGTTGAATGGTGAACTGAAGTCTATGAACAGCATTCTAACCTAAGTGTCCTTTTCGTCCAGATGGGGGGGGAATGCCTGGTGAAGAGTGGTGGTGATGGCATCATCCGCTGAGCAGTTGGGACGATATGCAAACTGCAGAGGGTCCAGTGTCGGGGCAGCTGTGATTTTATGCACCTTATTACAAGTCTCTCGAGGCACTTTATGATGACTGGTGTGAGTATGACGGGACAGTTGTCACTAAGGCATGACACTGATGACTTCTTTGCCACAGGGATGATGGTGGTGGCTTTGAAGGATGTTGGAATGACTGTGGTGCTCAGAGAGATATTGAAGATGTCTCTGATGAGAAGAGAACTTCTGCTAGCTGGTCTGTGGATCCTCTGAGCACATGTCCTGTAATATTGTCTGGTCTGGCAGCCTTCCATGGGTTGAATCTAAGCAGAGTCATCCTCACATCAGTCATGGTCAGACAGAGCACCTGATTCTTGGGGAGTGGGGTGGTCTTCCTTGCTGCCATTTCTTTCTGTGCCTCAAACTGTGCATAAAAGTCATTCAGCACATCTGGAGGGGAGGTCTCACCCACAATGACAGGTGGAGATGTCCTGTGGTTATTGAAGGCCCAGATGCCCTGCCACATGCATCGTTTGTCTCCGGTGTTCTGGGAGTGACCGTGGATTTTCTGAGCATGTGTGAGCTGATCTGCTGCTCTGATGGCCCAGGACATGTTAGCTTTTGCTGTTCTCAGGGCAGCATGCTCAAGCAGCATGATCAACTCCACAGTTACCTACAGCGTCTGGTTGGGGCGTGTGGTGATGGTCTTGGAGACAATGCACTTGCTGATGTAGCCAGTCACCAGCACCATATACAACTCCAGGTTGGTAGAGCCACCGTAGGTTGCAGCCTCCTTAAACATGTCCCAATCGGTTTGCTCTAAGCAGTCCTGAGGAGCAGAGATGGCTCCTGGCAGCCAGGTTTTCTTCTTCTTTCGAACAGCTTGGCACATCTTTTGAGCCGTCTGTATGCTGGGATCAGAATGACAGCATGACAGACATATGCTCCAAGTAGCCAAGGTGGGGGCGGAGCTTAGTGCGGTATGCACCAGCAATGTTTGTGTAAACACATTCCAGTACATTCGCCTCCCTCATTTTAGAGTCCATATTGATGGAAATTAGGGAGAGCTGGCTTGAGATGTGCATGATTGAAAATGAGGGTTTTGGAGTTGACCGATGGCTCCGTAAAGTTCAGCCAGCATGTTGTTAGTGTTAGCACTGGGTGGGATGTACACCGTGACTATGAGCATGGTGGTGAATTCTTGCAGTAAATTAAATGGTCAACATCTAACAGTCACAAACTCCAGCAGTGGTGAACAGTAACTAGAGACCAGCACAACATTCACACACCAGTCAGTGTTGATGTAAACACACAAGCCTGCAATTTTTTCCTGTCAGCATGACACGCGGAACATTAGCATGTCACTAATCTGGGTAGCAGTGTCAGAAATGCTGTTGCTGAGCCATGTCTCCATAAAACACAACAGTCTCTGAACAAACGCCGGATAGTCCAGTTTTTTAGCCAGGGAGCAAACATCGGCGAGCAGGATAGATGGGATAACTGGCCAGGTAGCATTAGCTTTTGGCTTAGCATTGATCCCCACCCATGCTTCTGTCCCTTCATGCATTGCATGCAATGTCCCCACCTGTGGTCTGTGACGCTGTGATCTGAGGGCCTGGTCCCTGCAGCAAGCAAAGGTCACAGAATTTGTCCAGCAGTCCATCCTCAAGGTAAGTTTCTTGTTCATATCTTAGATGTAGAAGAGTCTAGAGTGGTCATAGACATGTGCATGTGCATGTGTGCAGAAATTTAGTATCAAATTCGACTACAACTACACTTTTACACTAAATGTTGGATCCCAGAGAGGCTGCTGTGACTTAGTGCTCATTATTTGCTACCTGAATAGTTAGAACACCTTTGGTTCATTGTGTGTGAAATACTGGGAATTTGTGTTAAGCTGCAAATAAGCAATGATTGTGAAGGACGTTATCAAACAAATGTATAAACTGACCAGTGGTGTTCAAACTTTTGAATGACTGTATATCTCATAAACGGAAGTTATTAAGTATGATGTAGGTGTAAATTCCAGTTGGAACACCAGCTTTGACACAATTTGGCAGCCTGTTTTTTTTTTTTTTATACAATGACAATAAAGATACTTGAAAATGTAATTGGTTTACTCAGTAAATCCAACCTTCCCATTGAATGGTACATCACCCCCTCTGTCAAGCCGGGTCTGGAGGTCTTACTTTATATGCTTCTTTCATAAAGTAAATGTAGAAGGTATCTTTGGCATATTGACATCTTCAAGATATATTGTGAATGACTCAAGGACAGCAGAGGTGGACCTTTAAGAGCCTGAAAAATAAATCCACAAATGGATATGCACATTGGTTTTGTAAGGCCATGTATATGCAGCTGCACTGACAAACTGATTCATAAGCTCTTGTCAATGGAGAAGCATTCTGTTTGTAATAGCAGCTCTAACCTGAATAGCGAAGATTTATGTGTCTGCCTGGAGCATCATCAGCTTTTTGAAGGACAGACATCGAAGCCCTTCACAGCACAACTCACTTCCTAAGCACAGTATCCCCGCAGCACTGTGGCTGACAGCAGCTGACAGACTACGAAAGGCACTGTGGGATATTTGTCTACATCATCACATTAATTTATGCACCCAATTAAAAGCAAACCACCATCACCGGCGCTCCCCAAGTCCAGATCAATAACATGATTACCTTGTGGAGCTGGCTGGAAGTAGAGCACACTAGACACACACACTGCAAAATATGTATCTTAAATGTATTCAGTGCTGTGGTAAGAATACACAGCATTATAAAATAAGGAAACAAAATTCGTTAACGGACAGTACTGTCACAGAATTATTTTCCAATTTTAGTCTGTCTTGGATTCATTTGTCATGAAATGCTCAAACAATGTAAAAGGCAGCTGCTATCATTTATTTTTACAAATGGTGGGTGAATGAACTTATTTCTTGGCATTTTCACTTATAATGTGATCTCATGAACCATATTCATACAGCGTTGCCTTGAAGCATTTTCCCTTGGAACAAACAAAATCATCTTCTAATGATCTGCCACTGCAGTAAACTAATTTCCCCTGATAGAATTAGAATATTGTGGAAATTCTCGGAAATGGCGCCTTTACTGGAGAAGGAAAAACACTGTAAATTTTAATGTGTTTTTGCAACAGGAATTAATTTTGTAAGTTGGGAGTTTTGTAAGCAAGGCATTTTCAGCCGATGTGAAAAAAAAATCTTATACATCTGGAAAAGCCTTTTATTTTTGCCTGATTTTAATGAATACTTTTTTGGACCATGAAATAATTTTGGACATTTTCTAGTTGACCATTCATTTTGGAATGATTACACAATGTAAAGAGCATTACATTAAAAAAAAAAAGAAAAGAAAAGAAAAGAAAAGAAAAAAGGTGAGATGACCTTGTTAATGTTTTATATTGTTTCTGTTTGAGAAGAATATGTATTTTGTATTATGGATGTGACTATGCAATATAACAGATTAGAACTTAAGACTGGTTGAAGACATTTTTCATATACACCCAGTGAATTTATTTTACTACACAAGCAGATACTTTTGTTTTCCCCAATTTTTTTTTCCTTTATAAAATTACAAATTTTTAAAAATATAATATTATATATACTATTTTTGATGTCATAAGGAAAACTTATATATCTGAAATGACAACTTTATAAATAAAAAAAATACTTTTTAATGTGTGTTAATGTAATAAGATTTTATTAGTAATCTAGTCACAATAGTTATTATAGTTAATTAAATGTCTGTCTTAAAATAATAATCAAATATTCGATATAACATACTGATTTGAAAAAGATCCTAGAAACTGGATGGATATTATTATGATGTTCTTACAATGAAGCATGATATTCGCATTTAACAATGCCTTCACTCACTGAGAAATCTTTTTTTTTTTTTTTTTTTTTGCAGCAGTAGCCCTTATTTTTGTTTGTTTGTCCTTTTTACAGTCTGCCTCTGTTTCCTTTTCTTGTGAGGATATTATGTGGTAGCTAGAGACCCCACTGACCTTCTGAACGGCCCTAAGTAGCTCGGAGGTCAGGGAAGGTCGCTGCTGTTGTCTGTTTCACAGTCTGGAGGGAGCTGAGGCTGCAGAGGAAGAATCTCTGACACACAATCTCTCCTCCTCTGCCTCCCTCAGCCATCGCGGCCAAGGGCCCAATTAACAAGATCTGGTGCTTAGTCACGCCGCATGCTTTGCTTGAATCGACAGATTCCCTGCCCAATAAAACATCCACAACAAACGTGGGTAGCGCAAGGACGCTGCTCTAAATAATGGAGGCACAGTGAATATTTCACAGGTACCCAAGTGAGGGCTCAGCCCAGTGGATGTTGGAGGGGTAAATATTTAAAGATCAATGCCTGATGCTCAGAGAGAGAGAGAGAGAGAGAGAGAGCAATCGAGGGTTGGAGAACAAAAGTATGGATGAAAGCAAAGAGCGTTCACACACAGAGGCCGAGCACGGCTGTTTCCATTGCGAACATCACCAGGCTCTTCTCAGGCCATGCTGGATAGCTTGGGGAGTAGCTGGAAAAACAAGTTGAAAAAAATCTATATTTTTCAATGACGAATATTAGCGGGCATTCTTCATTTCTGCTTTGCTGCAGTAGGGTATGGAGAAATAGTATGGAGGAATAGTACTCAATGATCCAAAATGGAAACCAAAGGTTCCTCAGTGGTTCCTGGCTTGTGTCTACAGCATAGATCCTTATTTTATGATGTGGAGGGTCTTTAAACCTTCAACAACCTTCAACGTCCTTCACACTCACACATCTTGATCTATTAAAATGATTTGCGAACGAACCATTCACAGAAAGGTGAAAATTGCATCGCAAAGGAAGGTGACTCTCTAGAAAAGTGATGTAATTTGTTTTTGAAATTCTTAATAAATAGAGTTTAAAAAGTGTGGAAACTTTTTGAATGTCCCTCCTTGTTTAGGACCAGAAAGGAGGTTTTAGAACAATGGTGAAATGCTGGCTTTGTAAATGTTGACAAGCTTCCATGGTGTGTTCAGAAAGCAGGGCACTTACAGGAGGTACTCATGAAGCTTTATTTGTAGGAACAGAGGCAGGACATAAAAACGAAGGGAGTGCTGAAGTTCAGTGTGGATAAACAAACAGAAAACAGGTGCAGCAAGCCAGTGTTGGGATTATTATTATGTGCAATATTTTATTATGTGCAATAGTCTTACCATGTGCAGTATTATGTGGAGCCTTTTAAATGAGTGCCAGATCATTTCATTATGTGCAAAATTTTATTATGTGCAAGAGCCTTATCATGTGAAGTTTTTAATATGAGTGCTAAATCATTTAATCACAAACAATTTCTTATTACGTGCAATTGTCTTTCCAGGTGAATATCACTACTTATATCAATATTATTTATATACTACTGATCTCTATAACATACTAACACCACCATTTGTGTTACCAGGGATTCATTTAACTGTAAGTTACTTATCTATAGTATTAATACCCAGCATTGTGTACATAGCATAGTGTATTTCATATTGAGGTGTTTTCTGCAGATTTTTAACTGGATTTATTTAGACTTTATATTTTATATTGTTCTTGTCTCTGTGTGTCTGTGCAGTCGTAACATAAGCAATTTCCTCCAGGATTTTTTTTTTCTGATTCTGATTCAGCTTTAGTTAAATGAGTGAACAGGACAATGTCTCCAGTGTGGAGAAAGAATAGAAACAGTTCACTGACAACATGCCTGGCACGGTACTGTCGCAGCTTCACATTAAACAGAAAAACAATAGACAGCGTGTCTACAAAGCCCACCATGATGTGGAGGGGGAAGGCCCAGGGAGCGCCAGGTCTAGCCATGATGGTCTATCAGGTCAGTGTTGAAGAAGAACTGCCAGGCACACAGTTTTTAGTATTCTGTTAGGAGAACACACAGACAAACGAATGAAAGACACCACGCTAGCCGGTAGGCACGCTGGAGAATGGACGTCAGACTCAGGTACAGACTGGGCATTTATAGGGAGAGAGAGAAATACAAAACAGGTGCAGACAATCAGGTGAATGGTAGAAGCCAAAACAGGAGTGAAAACAGGTGAAGGGGAAAGTGCCAGGCTCAGTGCTAGAGAAAACCAGAAGACGGGCGTGGCCATGACGTATTACAAAAATATTGCGTATGAATGTTTTGGAAGCAAAGAGCTAGTTATTTGTGTAGACAACCAAATAATCATAAGTTACCAACAACCACTACTTTAAAACATGTAGCTCAACAATTGTAGATGTTTTGCACCATCTGGTCCATGAGGCAGGGACGCCATTAGACCCATTTTACTGCAAACGCCTAATGTAATCAAAAGTCAGAACATACGCTATAAAATTGTCCATTTAAACCCTGTTTGCTGGGACAAACTACGCAACACAACTATTATGAACAGACAAATTCACTACAAATTCTCAAAATGTCCCAGCATCTTATCTTTGAGTACAGATTTCAGTTTAAAAGCATGAGTTGAACGGTGTGATGACTCAAAAACCTCAGAATCCACATCAAGATTTTTGCTAAAAAGAGAGCTTTTAATTGCGAATGGTTAGACAATTTCCTGGTTCAAATATTCTGTCAAAAAGTGGTGCAACTCTGCTTTTAATGTGAACTGTTCAGACCCCATGACTGACAAGTAAAGAGGTTGGTCTGTGCCCCCTTCTACTTTCAAGTGTGTCCCCAGTGCACCAGTACAACCAGCTGTCTAGAACTGTCCCTGCCACGAGGTCCAGATTTCCCTGTGTGACATAATCATAGACCACTTTCAAACACAGCCACTTCAGCTTTATTCATAGAGGGCTACTAATGGAACTTTCTTATCAATCACTGGCTCACCACTTAGTCCCTACAGCTCAACGGCAAACTGAAACGATGGCTTTTAGAGTAAAAAGGCCACAGTCAGTCCAGAGCAAATGAATGACTTGAGGCCAGGCTGCAGACCTTAAAACCTGAAATCCTCACTTTATCTTAACCCCTGTCTTAAGATAAACTTAAGATAAAGTTTCTCTTATATGGTAATCCCCCAGAACTGTAACTTCCAAAGACAATTGTGTTGGAGTATCAAAACTGTATGTATTGTGTTCTCCTACACCATAGTTATTGTTAGCTAACATCAAACATTAATACTAAACTAAAACTTATGGTTCATACTTATGTACTCTATATGAACAAAAATGGCATGCAGTGACCAATGGGTAACTTTCCTGTTCTTCAACTGTCTCCTCACTGCTTCCAACACAGTTTAAAGTTCCCTTCCAATGAAACATTCTCACTCTTATGATCTGGAATCTCCCTTAAAACATCTAAACATCCCGTGTAGTTCAATCTGAAGGGAACTACAATGGTATTTGAAATGCACCTGACAAGTAGCTCCCACCTTGTGAAATGTTAGGAAAACTAACGTGCTTAAGAAAATAAGGCTTTCCTAAGAGAAATTCTTAGAAAATATTTGACTTGCCTCCCAAGAACAATCTTTAAGAATGCCTTTATGACCTTCTCAGAGTTGTTTTAAGCTCCTTTCTTCTGTGGTAACATCATTAGTCCAACCCTGTCCTCTGTGCTCTTTACTTTCATCTACTCGCCCAGAATACCCTTCTGAGCTTAATTACAATGTTAAAAAAATGTCTGTTTGGCAAAAAATCAAAATGACACAATTTCCCACTTACTCCAGATGTAGTCAGTCACCCGAGGCACGTTTGGTGTCCAAATTGTGCTGCTTTATGAGGCTAATGTTGCTGACAAAAAAGTCAATAATCACCCAGGTTGTTTTCTGTAAAAATACATCTCCAGAACCAAACTGCATCCAGCCCTTCATTAAGATGGAGCAGGCTTCCCAGTGTTGTTTTTTATTAGGACACAGTATGACTTACTAAAAACTATAAAAATTAATAATAATATCAATGTCACTGTGATTTTTCTGGGAACCTGCTGTAGAAATAACTTTTAACAACCTGTTTTATGTGAAACTAACAACAGGTGTGCCAGAGGGGAACATATTTTGAATTTTTATCATGTTGTTTTCATGTTTTTGTCATTTGCTGACATTGAAACAAGGAGAGAGAGACTTTTGTTACATGCTTTGTTATTTATGTATAACAAATGTATATATATATATATATATATATATATATATATATATACACTGAATAGTTACTAAATATATATATTCAGTAACTCATTGAGT
>JBBPCZ010121035.1:0-10029 GCA_037974445.1 Brycinus macrolepidotus | reverse complement strand
TCAAAACCTTAACACTTGCCTTCAAGGCCAAGAATGGACTTGCACTTCCTTACTTATCTGCACTGATCAAGCAGCGTATCACTTCTCGTCCTCTCAGAGCTTCAAGCACCGCTCGTCTTGAACCTCCATTGCTCAAAAGAAGAGGAAGACATTCATCAAGACTCTTTTCAGTCTTGGTCCCCCAGTGGTGGAATGAACTCCCTCCTGCAATCAGATCTTCAGAGTCCCTCGCTGTCTTCAAGCGTCTGAAGACCCACCTCTTCAAGGAGCACCTTGGTGAATTACCAGTCCTTTTGCTTATCTCTTATACATCTTTTCCTATATATTTAAAATCCCTCAGGCACCTACCCTCTTAACTGTTTTTCCTTACTTGTGTATTAACCTCTGACTTGTTTTTTCTTTCTGACAGGGTTTATTAATGTGTGTAACTTAGCTAGCAGTAACTTGGTTAAAAGCAGTTGTTGATTTAAGTCTAGCTTTACAGGTATGAAGAACAGATGTTGACTACTAAAGCACTTATGTGTGTCGCTCTGGATAAGAGCGTCTGCTAAATGCCGTAAATGTAAACATGAGCATAAATATAAACACAGGTTACCATCGGGGGAAAAAAGGAAGAGTGGTCCCTAGTAGTGGGCCTAATTCCCAAACTCCCCATACCTCTACTGATGGGCTGAGACTGGCTGGGGTTCTCCACGCAGCAGTGACCCCATCCCTTTGGCACTTCTAGCCCAAGAAGAAGAGGATGCCGCGGATGCTGGGACAGACAGTGAGAGATATCCCTCCTCTGATCTCTCTTCTGTTCTCTCCCAGGTGGCCAAAGATGGCAAATTGTGCCTGGAGCAGAAGCAGGACGAGGGATTGCAAAACTACTGGAGTCAGGTTCACGCCATGGAGGGGTGGACCAGGCACAGGTGGCCAGGCTAGACTGTACCTGTGGAGTCGAAGGCAGTGGATCCCATGCACAAAAACAGACAATGGAGAGTGTGCTCCAGTTATTGCAGATTCCATCCTGGATATGGAACAGCAGACCATCACCTCACCCTTGCAAAAACTGACAGGATAATGAGAATTTGCCAAGTCTACATAGATAGTTTTAAAGATAAGGAGAAGGCTGACAACTGTGTTTCCTGGGGTGTCCTGTGTGGGATGCTTTGGTACTATGCAGTGCCAGGTCTGCTGCTGTAAGCAGTGTGTTCCCTGTATAGCTGCAGTGAGAACTATGTCCGGATTCTCTTCATTCTCAACATTTTCCTTTTGGTGTTCTTTCAGCTCTGTCAGGGTTGGTCTCCAATTCTGTTGGTCAGAATGGTCAGAGTGTTTCTGCTGACTCTTGTCTTTCGACTCTTGTCTTCAAATGATGCTCCGGTGCGCAAAATGTACACTGCTGCTAAAACATCATCTTATACAAAAGCACATCCTCATTTGGAGCTTAAAACATCATAGATTCAGAGATCTCAAACGTTTAAACTATGCAAACCTTATGGTATTTTGAAATGTTACAGTGGTGAAGAGTTTGGTATAATTCAAAAGTCAAAACCACTAAATATATTTTTATTTCTAATAATAAAAAAGTAGAAAAAACACATGTGGTGTGAGAAGCCCAGTCATGTGTTATTTCGACTGGATGCTTCTAATCTCTCTTGCCTGGTGACAGGCGGTGGAATGTGCCCTGGCCACACTCAAAAAATAGGGAAGAGAGACTGACAACCCAGTACATGGGAACCCCAGAGAGAGCCTGCCCAGCGGGTGGGTAGGGTGTGGAGTGACCAGTTGTGGTGGGTCTAATTCCAGAGCTGCTGGTTGGACGGGACTGACCAGGGTTCTCTGCACACCAGGCTGCAGCCAAGTGACCCCGATGGCGAGTGCAAAGGGGGGTATGGTGGACCCTGCCACCAAGCCCTGCCTCCAAGGTGACCTTCCTGGCCCACGAGGAAGAAGAGGATGCTGATGCCGGAATGGAAGATGAGATCAGCGCCCCTACTGACCTCTCTTCTTTCTCTGGACAGGTAGCCAGGGAAGGGAACTTTGCAAGGGAGCAGACGCATGACAAGAGACTCAAGAATTGCTACTGATGAAGACTGAAGACCAGCAGCCCCCCACCCATCTGCCTGCCTCCTTCTTCCTCATCAAGGTAAGCCTCTTGTATTACCAATGTGAGCACCAAGGCAAACGGTGTGACCTGCTGGTTCTACCCCAATCACATGTCGACACAGCCATGCACCTGGCACACAGCCATCCCTTCGGGGCCACCTGGGATACAAAAATACCTTAGATAAGCTGAGTAACCCTTTCCACTGACCAGGTATACCAAAATACCTTGGAGGGAGCGTCGCACTAGGGAGCTGTTAGACATTAGCATGAGATCATACTACTTCCTGAGGAAATTCTCACACATTATCGTGATAACGGCATATAATCCCCCCTCAGCTAATGTGGATGAAGCCTGTGACACGCTCCACTTTGTTGTCAGCAGGCTGCAGACACAGCATCCTCATGCTCTTCCTCATTTCTGGTGACTTTTTTCATGCTTCTCTGGACTCCACATTACCCACCTTCACTACTAGGGAGACATACTAATCATCATCTCTCCTTCCCCTTAAAAGATTTCATCACAACCTGGTGCACCCTTTTCCTGTGTATGAACCTCTACCATGCAGGGAGACAGCAGTCACCGACACAGTGAAAAGATGGTTAGATGAGACTCAGAAGGCTCTAAAGGAATGTTTTGACACTACTGTGTGATGACCATGGGGAGGACATTGACAATCTTGTGAACTGCATAATGGACTATATTAATTTTTGTGTGGATAACACCGTACACTCCAGGACAGTGAGCTGTTTTCCAAACAACAAACCCTAGATTGCTCCTGAAATCAAGGCTGTTCTCAAGCAGAAGAGGAGGGCCAAGTCAGGAAACAAGGAGGAGCTGAAGGGTGCACAGAGAGAGCTGAAAAGACTGATCATGGACAGGAAAGACAGCTACAAGCAGAGGATGGAGAATCAACTCCAGCAGAACAAAGTCAGCAGAGTTTGGAAGTGCCGTAAGATCCATCTCAGGCCACAAGGAACAGAACTCTCTTCTGGTGGGGGATGTGAGGTAGGCAAGTGAACTGAATCACTTCTTCAACAGGTTTGATTAATCTGCCCCTGGTCCTCCCCCCTTACTGTCCTCCCTGATGCAGCCTCCACCATCTGCTGCAGACACCCCCCACCTCCACCTCAGCTTCACTTCAGACATTTCATACATCCTCTACATTCCTTGCTCACTGGTCCTCCAACCACGACCTCCAGTACACAATCACCAGATTGTGCAGATGGCATCAGCTCAAGGCTTCTCAATTCCTGCACAGATAAACTGTGTGGGATAATTGTGCACATTTTCACGCTGAGCTGGGGAGAGCTGGGGAGTACCACAGCTATGGAAAACCACTTGTGTGGTACCAGTGCTGAAGACCCCACATCCCAAAAACCGGGACTTAGAGAACTGGTGCCAGCAGAACTACCTCCAGATCAACACTGGAAAAACTGGAGTCAGTAGTAGATTTTCTCAGGCACAAAAATCCTCCATCTCAACCACTAAACATCCAGTTTATGGACAGTGGGGTGGTAGAAAGCTACAAGTACCTTGATGTTCACCTGAACAATAAACTGGACTGGACTCACAATGTGAATGCGCTCTATAAGAAAGGGCAGAGCAGGCTGTGCCTGCTGCAGAGGCTTGGATCTTTTGAAGTGCAAGGGGCACTCCTGAAGACCTTTTATGACTCTGTAGTAGCATCAGATATTTTTATGATGTGGTCCCAGAGGGAAGCAGCATCTCCAGTGGGGACAGGAAGGAACTGAACCGGCTGATCCAGAGGGCCAACTCTGTTCTAGGGTACCCTAAAGGTAGTCAGTGATAGGAGAATGGTGGCTAAGCTGTCATCCCTGTGGGACAACATCTCCCACCCCTTGCAGGACACTCTCTCTGACAGAACTGAGCAGCTCCTTCAGTGTGTGAAGGGGAGATACTGCAGGTCTTTCCTTCCAGCTGCTGTCAGACTCTACAACAAACATCTCCCAGTTGGCCACACACACACAGGCAAACACACACATCCATACACCAAGGACTGATAAGTGCAATGGTTCTTTAAAGTGCAATATTTCTTGTGCAGTGTCACTGTGTATCAGTCAATGTCTACTGCTACTAGGCATCTGAAGCTACCCACTGTGAACATGTATATATATGTGTGTGTATATATTCATATACATACACACAAACCTAGGTATTTTATTGTATTGGTTGTGGTGCTTCTACTTTCTTCTTTTGTACTGTCCACTTTGCTGTTGTAACAATGCAATCATATATCATATCATATATCACATCATATCATGTCATACATTACCTCATTTTATGCATGAATAAGGAAAAAATACCCTCAGGGTACCAAGAGTTAATAACTGGACCATGGAGAAGAGGAAGAATCACGCCCAATGAATCATGTTTTCTTATGTATCATGTGAATGGCCATGTGTGTGTGGCTTAGCTGGGCATTCTTCTGCTAAGAAACTTTAGGTCCTGGCATTTATGTGGATGTTACTTTAACCCATACCATATATTTAAACATTGTTGCAAACAAAGTTCACATGCTTATGGCAATGGTATTTCTAACATCAGCGGCCTCATCATGATAATGAGTCCTGCTACACTGCAGAAATGTTTTAGGAATGATTTGAGGAACATGACAAAGTATCAATCTGATTGACCATCCAGACCAAACTAAAGCCCACCTCGCAACATACACAAATTACCGGATGTATTTCTAATGTCATGGTGCCTGATACCACAGTACACTTTCAGAAGGGAGTCCGTGCCTTGACTGAGCAGAGCTGTTTGGCAGCACTCGTTAGATGTACACACATATAAGACATAGCCTATGAACTAAAGTATATAGCATATTTCCTGTTTGCAAATTCAGGAGTTTGCTCTACTGAAAATTATTTTGTTACTTTAAATATTATGCTATAATACTGATAAAAAATAATGTTTTATATTTAATATGAGAGAAATGTGCGCAATAAATTACATGGATGGACAAGTGACAGGGCTCATTTCATTAACTTTTTCCAAAGAAGAATTTACGCAACAAAAAGGGTCCCAGAAATGTGTCTCACAGTTTTCAGCAAATTAGCATATGGCTTTTTAAAGAAATGTGTTCCTTATTTAATTCTTCATTTTAATGTTTCATTAATTGTGGGTTATTTCAAAAACCAACAGACTTGCACAGAACATTTACTCTGACCGAAAACCCTTGACAGTTTGAACAACTGGAATATCACCTTCTAAAAAGATGTTGCTATGTTAAAGAGGCAATAATTACATTTTTTAATCAAAATCAGAATCGATTCAAATGAGGAAGATCAAAAGACCTTTCCACAGTTTCCCAATAAAGTGAATTAATAATTGATAGCAGTTTGAATTATTTGCAACAAGTGCAAATGACCTTCAAATATTATTTCAAAGATTTTTTTACTGTGAAAATAAATTAATTCTTGAGGAGCCTGGCTGAAAAATTTGACCTGATAACATCATCCTGAAGGCCTTTCTGAACCACTTGTAAAAGAAAGCATACACTATAGGGTTACAGGTTGAATTCAGATAGCCAGTCCAAGCAAGCATATCAATCAATACCGGAGAAATTGAGTAACTGATGAAAGGATAGATGACATTGCAGATAAAAAACGGTGTCCAAAGTGACAGGAACACTCCCAAAATCACAGCCAGGGTTATGGTGGCTTTTCTCTCCTCTTTGCTTAACACTGACTGTGTGTTGCTTTTACATTTTGAGTCCTGAATAGATTTTGCTTGCTTTTGTGCAACACGGAATATTTTCATGTATATGAAAATCATCATGAGGCCTGGTAGATAGAAGGAAAGAACAGAGGAAGCAGTGCTGGAGGCTGCACTCTGAAACAACACACAGCTTCCTTCACATGCAATGTTCTCATAGTAAAAATCTTCAATGCCCAGAATATTGAGCTCCAGAAATATAATTCCAAATCCGGCTGCTATGGAAATGCTCCAGCAGACAGAAATCATTATCATTGTGACAGAGTGGGTGATTTTACTGTGATACAGCAGGGGGTGACACACAGCATAGTATCTGTCAATGGATATGAAACACAAATTTATAATGGATGCGGTGCACAATGTGATAACAATGCTGTTGTGTATTTTACAGAATACAGTTCCCAAATACCAACAGTTCTCCACAGAACGTATCATTGTAGCAGGCATAAGATTGCTACCCAGCAGAAGATCAGTCACAGCCAGAGAGAGAGTGAGGAAGTTAGTCGGTGTGTGCAGCTGTTTGAAGTGAACAACGGTCAGGATTACAAAGAGGTTGCCAAATACTGTCAAAATTACCACTGAACTGAAGAGCAAGTAAAGCGATATCCTCAAGTGCAGTGGATAGACAAACTTTGGACAAGATCCATTTACAAATTCATAGCAAAGAGGGGTGATGTCTGCTGTCTGAGCTTGGCTTGTCATGCTGGGATGAATCACAACCATTCCCTACAAGCAGGTTGGTCACAGCCAGAGAGAGAGAGAGAGAGAGAGGTAGTTAGTCAGCAAATGCAGCAGCTTGAAGTGAATGATGGTTATGATCAGGTTCACAAAAAATAAAACAATTCTGCTGTCTTTGGACAAACAAACTAGGCAAAAATCACTGAGTAATTGCAGAAAGGAGTTTTCAGCATAACAGTTCGACTGAGAATCATTTAGAAGAATCATGTATTTTTTGTAGTGAAATCTAATGAATAGAAGCTGAATAATTTTCAAAGATGTTATACGCCACAGTCATTATAATCAACTCAGGATTATGTTTATGTTAATGTGAGCTGAAATGATTTTAAAATCACATACAGGACAACTGTATCAAAAATATGCACTCTGTCAGATCCTACCTCTGTTTGCACAGTTAACGGAGCCACGCAATCATCCTAATTTATAAAACACTGCCCTTTCAGTCACATGGTCATAGTTATCCCATGATAACACTTTGACTGGTAAACATGATGTCACTCTTAGAAAAAAGATATTAAACTGTCACTAGTGTGGCACCCTTACTGAAACTTTAGGAAACATAACTGTACCATATTCTATTGAAGTTATTTCTTAAGGTTTTAAGTGAGGAGTTTAGAAATTTTAGAAATTCATCACTCATCTCCCTGGCAGAAGTCATTGAGACAGTAAGGAAACTCCTCACTTTCTCTAGGGTGCTGGAAAGAAGACTCTGTCTGACTGCCGAACGTTGAATTCAGAAGGAACAATGTGGATTCCTTCCTATTCAGAGAACAGAGGACTAGCTCCTCACCCTTGTTCAGATACTGGAGGAATTGTGGGATTTTGCCATGCCAGGTTTGCTGCTATAAGCCATGTGGTCCTTGTATAGTGGTAGTGAGAGCTGTGTCAGCATTCTTGGTACTTGGTCAAGCTCATTCATAGTGCCAGGACTGTACCTTCTGCTTGCTACAATTTAAAGGTGCAATCAGTGGGTGGAGGATATCCAGTATGGTAACCTCAGGATTGCATCTCTGCTTTTTGCAGATGATGTGGTTCTGTTCGCCTCATCAAGATGGGTCCTTTAGCATGCATTTGAATGGTTTACAGTCAAGTGTGAAGTGGTCAGAATGTGGCTGAGCACCTCTAAGTCTGAGGCCATGGCTCCTCTGGAAGGTGGCTGGGCGCAGCCATAGGTGAACGACGAGGAGCTCATATGTTCATCTCTAACTATTGTGGCAGCAGGCCAACACATCCACGGCAGCAACAAGCAAGCGCTCCTAAGCCAGCGCTGTCCAGGGTGCTGAAGAGGACAAGAGCCACCACGAATCAAAACAAAGAGCGCACCCGCCCCTTCAGCACCTATGGGGGCGGGTGTCATGATTGTGGACTACGCCCCCGCTACCCTGAGGCCATCTCGCTCCACATCTTGCTCCGCCTATTCAGCTGCGTTGGTATCCTAAGGACATCCTCTCAGACCAAGGCACCCACTTTGTGTACAAAGTTATGGTGAACAACTGCCTGCTGCTGCAGGTGAGACACCTGAGGGCCTATTTTATAATCCATGAATAAATAGGTTGTTGAAACGATTTAATCAAACCCTAAAAAGAATGCTAAGTAAGGTCATAGATGAAGAGGGGCACGACTGGGACCTCCTGCTGCCCTACATTCTGTTTGCCATCCAGGAGGCCCCTTGGAAACTTGAAAAGAACCAGCCCGCACCCTTCTGTACTACAGTCAGGTTTGTACAAGAAATACAAGAACAGCTAGAAAAGGTAACCCCCACAGTGAAGGAGCATCTCCAAGCAGGCAAATATGAGCAACAGCTTGTCTACAACTGACCAGCCCAACTACAAGATTTCCATCCGGGAGACAAAGTGCTGCTATTGGTTCCGAGTTCCACCTGTAAGTTTCTTGCGAGATGGCAGGGTCCTTACATCGTGGCCAAAAGTAAACTAACGCTTGCAGCAGCCCGGTGAGAGAACGATAACAAAACATGCCATATCAATTTACTCAGATGTTGGATAGAACATCTCTCTCCGCTTCTAGTCCCACAGAGTCCCCGCACATCTACGAGGATCTCTCTCCACCCCAGAGACCTAAAGGAGGTGGAGGAGCAGTTCAGGAATGTGTAGCCTAGTGGGTAAAACACTTGCCTGTGAACCTGTAGAAGAGACACTGAGCCGTTAGCATGGGACCATTCTACTTCCCAAGGAAATTCTCACACGTTATCGCGATAATGGCATATATTCCCCCCGCAGCTAATGCGGATGCAGCTTGTGACACGGTCCACTCTGTTGTCAGCAGGCTGCAGACACAGCATCCTCATGCTCTTCCTCATTTCTAGTGACTTTTTTCATGCCTCCATGGACTCCACATTACCCACATTCACTACTAGGGAGGCATACAAATCTCTCCTTCCCCTTAAAAGATTTCATCACAACCTGGTGCACTCTTTTCCTGTGTATGAACTTCTACCATGCAGGGAGTCAGCAGTCAACAGTGAAAAGATGGTTGGATGAGACTCGAGAGTTAGAGGACTGGTGTCAGCAGAACTACCTCCAGATCAACACTGGAAAAACCCTAAAATTTGTGGTAGATTTTCTCAGGCACAAAAATCCTCCACCTCTACCACTGAACATCCAGGGTATGGACACTGGGGTTGTAGAAAGCTACAAGTACCTTGATGTTCACCTGAAGAATAAACTGGACTGGACTCACAATGCGAATATGCTTTACAAAAAAGAGCAGAGCAGGCTGTGCCTGCTGCAGAGGCTCAGAACTTTTGAAGTGAGTGCTACTGAAGACCTTTTATAACTCTGTAGTGGCATCAGCCAAGGGATGTCGTCTCCAAGGGAAGCAGCACTTCCAGTGGGGACAGGAATAAACTGAACAGGCTGATCCAGAGGGCCAACGCTGTTCTAGGGTGCTCTCTGGACTCAGTGGAGGTAATGAGTGAAAATAGAATGGTGGCTAACCTGTCATCCCTGTGGGACAACATCTCCCACCCCATGCAGGACACTCTCTCTGGTAGCACTGAGCAGCTCCTTCAGTGTGTGAAGGGGAGATACTGCAGGTCTTTCCTTCCAGGTGCTGTCAGACTCTACAACAAATATCTTGCAGTTGGCCACACACACACAGGCAAACACACACATTCACACACCAAGGACTGATAAGTGCAATGGTTCTTTCATGTGGAATATTTCTTGTGGAACATGAGCAATTTTCTGGTGCAATATTAAGATTCAAGATTCAAGACTCTTAATTTGTCACATGCATAGTCATACAAGTACAACACACAGGATGTGTCATTGCTTCTCATGTCCAGCAAACCCAATACATCTCCGCTCGACCCTATCCCGTCGAGTACGCTCCAGATGATGTCTTCGGATCTAATCCTGCATATCACCTACATCATCAATGGCTCCTTAACAACTGGCCATGTCCCATCTGCTTTCAAGTCTGCAGTGGTCACACCAATTCTG
>JBBPCZ010121034.1:0-10029 GCA_037974445.1 Brycinus macrolepidotus | reverse complement strand
TTCTCCCTTGTGTTCAACTCATTAAAGAAGTTCTGTTACACGAATCCTCCTGAAAGCTGTCTTCCATCTACACCCCGCCATGATACTTGGCCATGTATTGTTTGAGGAAAATGATGAAATATGAAATTGCTGTGCATGGAAAAAGTATGTGAACCTCTTGGAGTTCACTTTTTTTTTTCTTTTTTTTTTTAGCAGTTTATTTGAAGATAAAATTAGATTCTGGTGTTTTCAATGTCAATCAGGTACGAATGAACCCAGAGAAACTTTTACACTACTAAAGGCCTCTCTCACATTGGCTAATGTTACTGTTCATGACTTATAAGAAGAAAGCCCCTGCTCTTCAAAAACAACATAGCTGTCCATCTACAGTTTGCCAAAGATCAAGTAAACAAGCCAGAAGACTATTGGAAACATGGTTTGTGGATGGATAAAACCAAAATAAAACTTTTTGGTTTATCATTTATTGCATTTAGCAGCCTTTTGGTTTAAATGAGAAAGCATTTGGTTTGGAGAAAGGAAAACATTGCATTCCAGCATAAGAACCTTATCCCAACTGTGAAACATGGTGTTGGTAGTATCATGGTTTGGGCCTGTTTTACTGCATATGGGCCAAGACATTACTGATGGAACAATGAATGCTGAATTATACCAGTGGATTCAAAGGGAGAAAGCCAGGACGTCTGTGACCTGAAACTCAAGAGAAATTTGGTCATGCAGTAAGACAACAACCCTAAACGCACAAGTCATTCTACCAAAGAATAGTTAAATAAGAACAAAATTTTGGAATGACGGAAATGTTGTGGAAGGACCTGAAGCAAGCAGTTCATGTGACGAAACCCAACAACATCCCAAAGTTGAAGCTGTTCTTTATGGAAGAATGAGCTGAAATTCCTCCAAGCTGATTTGTAGGACTGATCAACAACAACCAAGATTTACATACTTCAGCTCCTCACAGATGTGTAAAATTAGATCATTTTCCTCAATAAATAAATAACCAAGTATAGTATTTTTGTGTCATTTGTTTAATGTTTTTAGGACTTGTGTGAAACTCTGATGTTTTAGGTTATACTTAGGTAGAAATATAAAAATTCTAAAAGTGTTCACTAACTTTGAAGCACACCACTATATAGATTTTTATTAGAATGTTGTGGCTTATTTAATTTTGTGGCTGAAAGCATACAACCAGACTATCATTACGGTTTTGTGTGATACACAGCTTACCACGAACGCCTTCTTGCTTCATTTGAGGCCTTCCTGAAACACCAAAAATAACACCGTGAGATGTGCGTCGTTTAACGTCCGTTGTGCAATGTGAAATGAAAATGCGTCAGTAGGAGAAGTGCTGATGAGTATCTCATGTTTATCTCTTAATTCTCAATATATATTAGCTATTAAAACTGACCTAAAAAGAATCTTTCATTAAAGCTCATTTTCTTGAGACATTTTAGCTGCAAAAATGATACCGGGAATATCTCACTAGCATTCCTAGTTTGAAAATATTTAACCTACTAAAACTGATTTAAAGAAGTGTCTCTTAAGCGTTCA
Source organism: Brycinus macrolepidotus (assembly GCA_037974445.1). Taxonomy (NCBI): domain Eukaryota; kingdom Metazoa; phylum Chordata; class Actinopteri; order Characiformes; family Alestidae; genus Brycinus; species Brycinus macrolepidotus. The sequence goes on along the minus strand of JBBPCZ010121034.1, from coordinate 8,484 downwards.
TACTTTTGAGACAATTTAGCAGCTAAAAGTGATCTAAGAGACATATCTCCTGTTTGCATTCCTGCGTTTGGGACATTTTAGTTGCTAATACAGATCTCCAGTTAGCATTCCAATATTTGAGATATTTAAGCAGCCAAAAAAGAAATTCTTAAAAATCGTTACGCAAAATCGTTACTTTCCAGATATTTTAGTTGATGAAACTGATCTAATGGATGTATGTCCAATTACGATTCCTACTTTTGAGAAATTTCATCTGCCAAAACTAATATTTCACTAGGACTCCTATGTTTGATGTGTTTTAGCTATTTGACGTGTTTTGAGTTGTGTTTGATGTGTTTTGTAAAAAGCACTACATGAATGTAGCTGAACTGAATTGAACTGAAAGCTGATCTAAGAGATGTATCTCTCATCACTTCGTGAGCTCCTTCAAAAAAACATATTTACTAGCCATACTGCATGCCATATGAAATAATAAACTTACGTTTACACACTATGTAGAAAACACATGCAAACAGAAGAAACACAAGTCCTCCTGATGTTCCCGCTATGATGGATTTCTGGAATTCCATCAGACCAGTAGCAAGATCTGCGGTGCATAAATAATTCAGTCATGTGATACAGTAAGTATACACCAATGAGAATGCGAATATTACCATGTAAAATATCATTACTTATGTCAATATTACTGATCTCTATTTTGACCATTTGTGTTATTAGTAATTCACTTATCAGTAAGTTATTTATCTATAGTATTAATACTCCAGCATTTGTGTATAGCATTGTGTTTTTATGTTTTTTTATTGTTCTTGTCGCTTTGCCTGTGTGTGTCTGTGCAGTCATAACACAAGCAATTTCCTCTGGGATCAATAAAGCTTTCTGATTCTGAGTCAGCTTATTAGGTACACCTATCTTGTATCTACTGTGTATCACACTGCAATGTTCCTAGAGTTTTTAAACACTGTCCACTTTATTAGACCCATCTAACCCACATCTAACTCCACCTTGCAGGTGCAAAGAACTGTATGGTTCAATCTTATGCTGCACTGATTTCTTTATCATTAAGTGAAGCCAATAAAATGGAGTATAGATACAAGGTACACTTAATAAAGTGGCTGATCAGTTTATGTTCATGGGAATGCTAAGGAAAATCTAGCCAGTACTGAACTATTGAACTATGAATGCAAGTGTAAAAACTTACCAAGCTGCACCTCCTGATAAGCAATGCTGCAGTTGATGCCACTATACAGCTCACAGCGGTAGAAACCCAGATCAGTCTAAATCACTTTACGGAGGAGGATGGAGAGGTTTCCCGATTCTGCAAGTTTGGGGAATGTCTTAACACGTCCACCTCTGTTACTCCAGAACATCGCTTCACCCTTCAGTTTGATCTCCACTATACTGTCTGGTGTTGGATCACTCTGACTCCACACTGCTGCTATATCTGCAGTCTTGTTTACTCCGAGGAGCACTGGATTTAAGTTACACGGCAGGAGAACATCAGACTCCAGCTCAGTGATGATGTTGCTTCTACCAACATGTTGCCTTTGGCACATTTTGTACCCTGCGAGAAACACCTTCATAAAGAAACCTTCATAAAGAAACAGCTATGGCAGATGACCATGTGGATGAAATCATTTCAACTGAGCTTTGACAAGCACCAAACAGCACCAAACAAGCATCCACAAACCAAAAAATCTCACTAGCATCACTTGCTGAAAAATGAACAAACCGCGGATACCAAAACCTTTTACCAAGGAGTCTTATAAAAATAGCTTGCACTCTTCTAACACATCCTGCAAAGACATACAAAACATTAACTTGGAAATAGCACTCAGTCTTTCCCCTTTTAGATCAGTTTGTTTATCTGAAAATGCACTACAGATGAAAACGCAAAGTGATTAACTTCACAAGTTGATCAAAATCATACTTGTTTTCACAAATTTACATGGACCAAGAAATGCACATGGAAAGAACATGCACCATTCACCCTACAGCAAGTCTACACATTTTGCCTCTTATTATTGGTCATCCCCATAGTCTCATTGTATTACTGATCCTCACTGTCCGGTGTCGACCAGAGGAGGACGGGTTCTCTCAAAGTTTCTCAGTTCCTCTCAAAGTTTCTTCCTCCAGATTTAGGAAGTTTTTTCTTGCCTCTGTCACCTCTGACTTGCTCACTAGGAACTTGTATCTGGATGCTGTAAAGCTGCTTGTGACATCAGTAGTAAAATGATTGTTGTATCGTCTCATATTGAAGCAATAATCTTTATATATTGATATTTTTAAAAATTAACCAATTAACCAAATGTGGAAACAACTGCTATATTGCCAGCATCAGAACAAAACCTTGCATCTATGTTTTTCTCTTTTTTCTTTTACTCAGGGAACATTTTGATCTTCTTTTATGGAATTTCCAAGTATTCTTTTATTTTATTTATTCTTTTTATTTTTTAACTTCTGTCATGTTTGCCACAGGGAAGGAGGACGCAGATGCAGGAGTAAGAATAATATAAACACTTTTAATAGAGCCAACACATCAACAGTCACTTGAGACTGCAGTGTTCAAACACAAGGAGTCTCTCTCTCTTTTTTCCTTCTTGAAAGGACCCCATTCTGTTGGCGGGCAAGTCCTCTAATCCACTAGGAACGGTTCCGATGTAGGTTCTGCTCCAAACCAGAAGCCTTTAAAATCACAAAGGTTCAGACGCTCCGCACCATGCAGGAGCTACGAAGGGAAATCCCAATCTGTGAGCGCTTCAGCCGAACTGGTTACTATTCAGAAACACGAGAGACAAAGATAGACAAATCAAAGTTCATTTCAAACATATCAAAGATTTTGGACTTCTTACTACTATGTAGACAGGTGCTCTACTTAAGCAGCTACTAGAATCCACGAGCCAAACAAGAGAGAGTGAACACGAAGCCAGAAGAGTATGGTAGATTATGATGGTGACAGCATGCCGCACTGCTGGACCAGCTGGCTTTTAAACCTGGAGACACGAGGGAGCAGGAACACAACAACCAATCAGAAAACACGAGACAGTAATCACACTGTTAACTAATAAGGGGAGACACCTGGAGACACAAGGGAATCCCTGCCTACGTCATTCTAGGGAGAACACAAAGGCTAACCTAACACAGGTGTACTGCCTAGCAACGCACCAATCCAAAACAAACCCCCACGTGGACAGGGGGGCGTGGCAGGACACCTCCAGCTCAGTAACCCAGTGACTGTGAACGCTGGAGGCGCAGCGGAGATGGCACGGATGTGACAGTACCAATTAGCGGATAGGGGGTGTAATTTACCGGCAGGTAGCTCACGGGGAACTTTGGTGACCATACAAACGGAACAGGAGCGGACGGCTTGTTCTACATCTGCCCTGAGGTTTGACCACCCATATTTTCGGCTAATCACCGTGACAGTTCTCTGGACTCCGGGATGCCCTGTTGTAGGGGTTGTGTGCGCCCACTCTATTACACAACTACATAGTGGGTTAGGCACAAAAACCTTTCCTGCTGGGCATGTTCTGGGAGTAGGATAATGTGATGAACTACGTTCGATTTCTACATCTATATTCCACATTATAGGAGCTGCGATTAGAGCAGCAGGGATAATAGGTTCTGGCTCAGTATAGTCAGCCGCGGTACTATAACGTCGTGATGAGGCATCTACCTTCCCATTCTTGGACCCGGGCCGACAGGCGATTATGAAATTGAATCTAGTGAAGAACAGAGCCCAATGTGCCTGTCACGGGTTTAGCCTTTTAGCCTGTCGGATATACTCAAAGTTACGGTGGTCAGTCAGAACAGTAAAAGGGTGTCCGAGGCATCTACCTCGACTATAAATGGCTTTACGTGCTTCAGTGTGAAGCAGATCTTTTTCGGTTTTCCTTTTAAGATTTCCATGAGTGGTGCTGCCACAAAGCTGAAACCCTAGATGAACCTGCGGTAAAAGTTAGCGAACCCCAAGAACTTTTGTAATTCTTTTATTGATTGGGGCTCCAGCCATTCAGACACTGCAGACACCTTTTTCTCATCCATGCCTACCCCCCTCGGACCAATCTGATAGCCAAGAAAGGTGAGCTCCTTTATGTGGAACTCACATTTCTCTGCCTTGGTGTACAGCCCATGGGCAAGCAGGCAACGAAAGACCTTACGGACGTGCACCACATGTTCCGTTATATTTTTTAGAATAGATAAGGATGTCATCTAAGTTGACGACTACAAATTTATTTAGCATGTCTCGGAAGATATCATTCATGAACAATTGGAAGAAGGATGGAGCATTTAGCAATCCATATGGCATTACATGATAATGGTAATGGCCGGAGGTGGTGCTAAAGATCGTTTTCCATTCATCACCTGCTTGGATTCGCACTAGGTTGTACGCACTCCGCAGGTTGAGTTTGGTATAAATATTAGCTCCCCGGAGCTGCTCAGTGGCCAAGGGGATCAGCAGAAGAGCATGTGGATACCTCACTGTGACCACACTGAGGCCCCGGTAATCTATACAAGGTCGGAGTATGCTATCCCTCTTCTCAATGAAAAAGAAACCGGCCGATGGAGGGGGTGTGGACCAGCTAATAACCCCCTGCCTAAGCGCCTCAGTGACGTAATCCTCCATTGCCTTGGTCTCCACCTCAGACAATGGATAGACCCGACACCGAGGAGGTGTAGTGCCAGGCAGGAGGTCTATGGCACAGTCCCACACCCGGTGCGGAGGGAGACGGGTTGCCTTAGTGGCACTAAATACCTCTGCGAGGTCCTGATACTGTTTTGGTATATTCACAGGGAGATGAGCTAGGGGACTCTACCAATGTGGCATGAGAGTGAAGTGCAGATTTTATACAGGAACCCTGACACGAGGGGGACCAGGCCAAAATCTCAGCTTTTTGCCAATCAAATTGTGGATTGTGCTGCTTTAACCAGGGCAAGGAGGGGTTCGCTTGTTTTAACACGAGGAATTGCAATTCGTCATCATGCACGTTGTTAGTGGATAGTTTTAGCAGAAGGGTCATTTTGGTAATGACCTCTCCATTCACAGGGTGGTCATCTAAGGCTCTCACTGTGATTGGGACTGACGTATCGACAATGGGGAGAGACAGGGAAGACACGAGGGACTGGGAGATGACGTTGCCAGCCGATCCAGAGTCTAAAAGAGCAGAGAGGGAGAGAGATTTGTTAGACACATCCACCTCAACATTACCACAAAACTGAGTGACATGGAACGTGTTCGTTAACAGTACTTGCTATTGTTCACGGGACTTGTCCTTTCTCACTTCACAGGCCGTCAAAGTGTGTCCTTGTTCTCCACAGTAAAAACAGAGATGGCTCTTACGTCGGCGCTCTCTCTTTGTGGGTGTAAGACAGGAGGACCCCAGCTGCATGGGCTCCGGATCGGGCTCTTCCCGCATGATGTTCGGGGCCTGTCTGATTGGGGTCTGATTCGGTTTGTTAAACGTGGAACGAAGAGGGGTGGACCGCCTTGGTGTAGACCGAAGGTGTTGGTCCAGCCTTATGGTGAGTGTAATAAGCTGGTCAAGATTGAGGTACGCATCACAACACGACAGCTCCTTTTGTAGTTCCGGATGTAACGCCCCTTTTGAATGCGGCTATAAGTCCTGGCTCATTTCAAGCTGCTTTTAGCAGCTAAAGTGCGGAACTCTATGAAGTAGTCGGCTGCGGATTCCTGACCCTGATGGAGTTGGAGGAGGCGGGTGCTGCTGGCTTTGCCCTAGTCTGGGTGGTCAAAGACTGCCTGGAAGAGATGAAGGAAGTCCTGCGCCCACCCCGTGAGCTGCTGGATCAGTGTGGCTACTTTTTGGGGAGATGTCATCTCCGGGAATTCTGCAAAATACAATTGACAGGCTAGGATAAATTTCTGACATCCTGACGGGTCGCCCCCATACCTCTCTGGAAGCGAAGCATGAATCATAGTTGGGAAGCGAACAGGAGCGATCTGGGTGGGTGGTGGTGGTGTCGTAGCCTGAGCAGTTGCATTCATCTGCCTCAGGTTGAGTACCAATTCCGATACCACCCTAGTTAACTGATCCAGCTGGCTTTGTTGCTCTGTGAGCCGTTGCTGCAGCGGGGTTTCCTCTTCAGTTGGCAATGGAACTCCTGCTGCGTCCATGTGGAAGGTGCGGTCATCTGTCATGTTTGCCACTGGGAAGGAGGACGCAGATGCAGGAGTTACAATAATATAAACACTTTTAATAAAGCCAACACATCAACAGTCGCTTGAGACTGCAGTGTTCAAACACTGAGAGAGAGTCTCTCTCTCTTTTTTGCTTCTTGAAAAGAGCCCATTTTGTTGGCGGGCGAGTCCTCTAATCCACTAGGAACAGTTCTGATGGAGCTGGCTTTTAAACCTGGAGACACGAGGGAGCAGGAACACAACAACCAATCAGAAACACGAGACAGTAATCACACTGTTAACTAATAAGGGGAGACACCTGGAGACACGAGGGAATCCCTGCCTACGTCATACTAGGGAGAACACAAGGGCTAACCTAACACAGGTGTACTGCCTAGCAACGCACCAAACCAAAACAAACCTCCACGTGGACAGGGGGGCGTGGCAGGACACCTCTAGCTCAGTAGCCCGGTGACTGTGAACGCTGGAGGCGCAGCATTTCTGCTATTTTTGTGCTTAATATTTTTATTCTATTCCTGTAAAGCACATTAAATGACCTTTGTGTATGATAATGGGCTGCCTAAATAAACTTGACCTGTCAAGTTACCTTTTTGGAGATATGAGAATAGCAGAACTCACTACAAATATTCTCTCACCAAAATCTTCTACTTGTACACTTGATTCTGTTCCTACAAGTCTGCTTAAAAAAGTCTTACCTGTAATAATCCGACCTGTTCTACCAATATTAAACTCCTCACTTAGTGCTGGTCATCTACCAAAAGCTTTTAAAATAGCAGTTATTAAGTGTCTCTTAATGAAACCAAATCTTGATGATTTGACCTCTCAAATTACTGACCTATCTTAAATCTATCATTTCTAAGATTTTAAAGAAAATCCTGGCCCAACAGTTATGTTCGCTTCTGCATAAGAACCGCATATATGAAAATTTCCAATATGGGTTCCAGCCTTATCACAGCACCGAAACAGCAGTAGTAAAGATAGTAAATGATCTATTAATGTCCGCTGATAAAGGATTTGTTTCTTTGCTGGTTTTGCTTGACCTTAGTGCGGCATTCGACACTATTAACCACTCGATTCTATTAGACTACAAAACCTGGTTGGGGTCACAGGAAAAGTGTTATCCTGGTTTAGAGCTTACCTGACCAACCGCTATCAATTTGTAAGTGTGAACGGAGAATCATCAGTGCACACCAAAGTAAAACATGGAGTCCCCCAAGGTTCCGTCTTAGGACCTCTTTTATTTACATTGTACATGCTGCCGTTTGGTATGATTATCCAGAGACATGGGATTAGTTTCCACTGCTACACAGATGAAACACAACTTTATATTTCTGCCAACCCAGATGATAAACATAAATTAAATAAGATTCAGGATTGCGTTTAAGATATAAAAGAATGTATGTCACATAACTTTCTCTTGCTCGATGCAGAAAAAAGAAAGGTCCTTCATCTAGGTCCAAAAGCTGCTAGAAACAAACTGTCAGGTTTAATGCTTGATCTCGCTGGTTCCTCAGCTTCTCCAGTCCTCACTAGAACCAGGAAATTCGACCACATAAGTCCGATATTATCAAGACTTCATAGGCTTCAGATCAAATTTCATATTCATTATAAAATTCTACTATTGACACAAAAAGCCCTGAAAGGCCTTGTACCCGAATACCTCTGTGAAATTATCTCTTGCTATGAACCTCCACGCTCACTAAGATCTCCTCCCCATCCAAGGGTAACTTCTGTTCAAAGGCTTTGGCGGACTCCAACAAAAACTACCTCTACTGAATCTACTCTCAACTCGGTTGGCCATGAATGACCATTTTGTTCAACAGTGATTAAGTCTGTACACAGAGGCCTTCTATTGTTAGTTATCTCCATAGAGACTCTCTTTCTCTCTCTCCGAGTCAACCAGAGGAGGGTGGGTCCCCCTTTTTAAGTCTTGGTTCCTAGTATCTGCACCTACCATCCACCTGGACATTTGGACAACTTTGTGGATGAACTATACACAACTGTCTGCTATTTCTACTATGACTGTCCACTACCCATCCTACGTGATCTGAATAGTCACCTTCATAATCCCAGCTCGGCTGACTTTATGTCCCTGATCTACTCTTTTGACCTCAACCTGGTTTGCAGTCCTCCAGCCAACAAAGCTGGGAAAGCACTTGACCTCATCCTTATTAGGAACTGTGCCGCTAATTGCATCACTGTCATGCCTCTACACATCTCTGACAGTATTCTGACAGCGACAATTTGTAAAAATTAGTGCTGGGAACGTTAACGCGTTATTATCGCATTAACGCATTATTTACTTAACGCCGACAATTAATTTATCG
>JBBPCZ010121033.1:0-10030 GCA_037974445.1 Brycinus macrolepidotus | reverse complement strand
CCCTTTCTCACCATGAAAGCTACGCAGTTACTTGTCCAGACTCTGGTCATCTCCAAATTGGACTACTGCAACTCTCTACTGGTTGGATTTCCACAAAACCACTTCAGCTGATTCAGAATGCAGCTGCAAGGTTAGTCTTCAATGTTCCTAAGTTCACACACACACCACACCTTTACTAAGGAATCTTCACTGGCTCGCTGTAGCCGCTCGCATTAGGTTCAGGTCCTTAACACTTGCCTTCAAGGCCAGGAACGGACTTGCACCCCCTTATATATCAGCACTGATCAAACAGCGTGTCGCCTCTCGTCCTCTCAGGGCTTCTAGCACGGCTCGCCTTGAGCCTCCGCCGCTCAAAGGAAGAGGACGACATGCATCAAGACTCTTCTCAGCCTTGGTACCCCAGTGGTGGAATGAACTTCCTCTTCCAATCAGATCTGCGGAGTCCCTCACTGTCTTCAAGCATCGTCTGAAAACCCACCTCTTCAAGAACCACCTTGGTGATTAACTATGCCTCTCGTTTCTGCTTATTTATTTCTGCTTATTTATTTCTTCTTATTTATTTCTTCTTATTTATTCATACCCATCTCTCTCCCAACTACTCTTACCTCCATGCCTTCCTTACTTTTGCCATAACTTCTGACTTTCTTGACAGGTGTTGTCTAGATGTACTTAGCCTGCAGTAACTTGGTTGAATGGTGGATGTTGATTTAAGTATAGCTTTACAGGCTTAAGGACCAGTCGTGGACTACTTGAGCACTGATGTACGTCGCTCTGGATAAGAGCGTCAGCTAAATGCCGTAAATGTAAATGTAAATGTAAAATCATTTGGTCACTCGGACGCCCGTTTATCTCAGTACTGGGCCTTTTCAGTGTTACATCGTTACATGTTTATTTGTCACATTGTTGTATTTTTAATACACGTGTTATATTACTTCATTATTACATGTGTTAAATTGTTTCATTGTTCCATTATGTATTATGCTGGTTTGTTTTTACATTGTTTCATTCTTTTATTGTTTTATTGATACATTGTTGCCCTGTACATCATTACATTACATACATTAGATTTGTTGGTGTATTATTGTGTTCCATTATAGCGGTATTATATTACATTTATTACATCATTATGCTATTATATTCTACACTAATTATATTGTTTCATTTTATTTCAGTCTGTCACATGTTTTATTGTTTTATTGCTACATTGTATATTAAATGTATTATTTTGTTTCATTGTACATGTGTTAGATTCCTGCTCTTGGCCTGTTCTTATATACTTCTGTTTTATTTCATATCTTCCTTGGCCACTTTATTGGAAACCCCTCCCCTGTAGCTCCACCTTGTACAGTGAGAGTCAGCAGCCCATCTGTTGATGCTCAGTGTGTGTGTTGCTCCTCCAGACCTTCATCAGGGTCATGTTCTGACCACAGAGCGGCTCTCAGCTGGATGTTTCTGATTGGTGGATCACCCTTGGCCTTCTGTGGCATTTTAGTGAAAGTACAAGGCACATGAGTGTTTCTACTAAAGTGCCCTGTGAGGCCGAAACCTTGAAAAAGTAAGTTTACTGGCAAAAAAAAAAAAAAACCTCTTAACTTCAATGGAACAAGATTTTATACAAAGCCATTTTGGAGTGTTGCTATTGGTCCATTCATCACTAGATGTTCACACAGTGTAAACGGAGTTACAAGGTTTTGATGGGCTAGAAACTGTGTGTGTTTGTGTATGTGTGTCTGTGTATGTGTGTGTGTGTGTGTGTGTGTGTGTGTGTGTGTTTGTGTGTGTAAGAAATCCTCTTGCCGGTTTATGTCTGACCTTTAAGGGATTAACAGCATGGCATGACCCTCACTGATCACACACACAAACACACCCCCCCCACACACACACACACATATATACACACGCACACATTATTCATTATTTGTGAAATATTACAGAGTGAAAATTGTTGGATGTGTGTGGCAGGAACAGGGTTGCTAACAGATAGGAATATTGTTCCGAAACATTTATATTCGCTTGCTCTGTCGGCCGTTCGTGGTTCTGGCCTGTCGCCAGGCTGGCAGTGTGCGGCTCCGGGCTGGAGGGTGTCTGTGTATGTGTGTGTGTGTGTGTATGTGTGAAGAGAGTAAACACACTCGGCTGAAATGCTGCTCAATATGGCAGTCATTCTGGTTTCATTTCGCTCTTGGCCGGAGGCCCCGCCCCCCCGTCGCTCCGGCCGGATCTCAGCTCACGCGGATGAAGCCCCTGAAGCCCCTGCTTGGCTGAGGACACAGTGGCGCCATTTAAATGGCACCGTGCAAAAGTCCTGGCACACCTGAGAATTTTTATCACAATTATTTTTATTTATGTATATATATTTATGTATTTGCTGCATTTGCTCTTGTTGTATGCCTGCTACTGTACCGCCTATATTTCAAGTGATATTTTATGTAGCCTTGAATTTCCATTTATAATGATTTATCTAGCCAATAAGCTCCAAAACTGACCCATTATGAATTTATCACAGTTGTGACCTCACAACCATTAACACATGCCCATATGGCCACCCATTCAACCTACAGCAGCTTAGCCCCACCCATTAGGCCTCAAGCAGTTTAGCCCTGCCCATCCAGCCTACAGCAGTTTACACCTTCACACTGGTGTTAAATGGTCTACATTATGAATGAGGTACAATACAGAGGCAGCCAATCAGAACACAGCTCATTTAAATATAAATTAGGCCCAGTAACAAAAAGCGTGTTTAATCTTGGGGGACAGAGAGGTGGAAGAAATAAATGATTAGTAAACCATCTTTATTATTGGAGGAAAGCAGTTTAAATTCCTGACTTTCTTACTCATCATGAAGAAGCATGGTTTCTATTATTCTGACTTTTTAGCTAATAGCTAATAGCCAATAGCTTACTTTAATCACTAATTAGGCAGCAAATCTTCACTTACAACTGTAACCTTTGGCTGAATTATGTAAAGTTGGAAAATGATGGACAAAATGTTATGAAGATTCCAAAATAGATTAAGTTAGCCGACTACCTAACATTAGCAATGCTTTAGCATGCACAGCAGCTCCACAAAGATATCATACCCCCATTGACTTCACCAGTATGAAGCCCCTATGTTACACCATCGTCAACAAAAAACATTATGTTGTGAAAACTAACAATACAAAAAGTGTGCGCTTAACAGTTGCTAGTTTTAAAAGCACAAAAATAAAACTAGAATGAGAAAATGCTGAGTGCGATTGCATGCAGGGGGCCGCATAAAACGGGTGGGAATAATTTTTCACGATGTTATAGCAGCGGTTTTTGGTAAATGTCTTTCAGGGGAGGTAGAAGAGCACCGATAACCTCCTCAGCTGTTCTCACTGCAGTGAGTTACAGTCCAAAACAGTATAGATCCTGTACCAGACAGTGATGCAGCCGCAGAGCAGCCATTTGACTGTGCTCTTGTAGACTGTGGTGAGGTCGTGAGGTTTGGTGGGGGAGACTCAATCTCTTCAGACTCCACAAAAAGTGCGGATGCTGCCGAGCCCTCTTGGCTATGGAGGTGGAGTTGAGGGTCCAAGATAGGTCATCCGTGGACGTCCAGAAACTTGGTGCAACAGCAGTGCCGTCAGTGGTGAGAGGTGGGTTGGCAGTGCTGGATTTCCTGAAGCCTATTATCATCTCTTATCTTCACAGCATCGAGAGAGGGCACCTCCTCCATGTGCTGAGACCATCAACATTATGTCATCTGCAAATTATAGTAGTTGTTTATTTTTTCGATAAAGAGTAAGGCCATGATGAAAAAGTGTTGACGGTTATTTCAAACCGGTTTGGTTCTAAAATTAATAGCACTTAAGAGCAGCTTGAAGCCTTTGGAGCACACACACGCACACACACGCACACACAAACACACACACGCACACACTACATTATTTGTGAAATATTAAAGAATCAAAATTGTTGGATGTATGTGGCAGGAATAGGGCTGCTAACGGATATGAATTTTGTTCCGAGACAAGGGTGTTCACGTGGTGCCCCCTGTTGGGAAACTTTTTTCTCTAAATCCAACAGCTTAAAGACTTCGCAACAGAATGTGAAGGACGTTAAGGACGAGAACAGAGTCCCTCCGTCTGTCCGTTTGTCTGCTAATGAAAAGTGACAGCTTGGATTTAACAGCGTGGTTCTACAGTAAGAACTTTTCCAGGCTGTATTTGCTGAAAACGCTCCGTTAGAAAGTGACAGCACAGATTCAACAAAGCAGTTCCCCATTCTGCTTTTCGAACGTTCTTTTCTCCTCCGAATATCCAGTGAGGTCACCAGCCGTCAGCGCTGTCAGATTAATATCAGACAAATCCCCCGCACCGCTACACGCCCACAACTGATTAACCTTTCGTGTCACTGAGCAGAAACCGAACTTCTCTGACTGGCTGGAGCTTCTTCTTGCAGACTGTTATCACACACACACACACACACACATACTCCACTTCACTATTGCTTTTTATTCTCCTCCTCATATCTGACGGCCTGCAGACGCTTTTGGCCTTTTGCTGTTTTAGACTGACGGAGGAGTGAATGAAGCTTTTATCAGCGCCAGGGCAGGCGCCCAGGCCGTGATAAGGTGTGTGTGTGTGTGTGTGTGTTTGTGTGTCTGTGTGAGTGTGTGTCTCCGTTGCCTTTCGGCTCTCAGGTAATGGGCCTGTCAACACATACACACACACAACGAAAAGAGACGGCCTGCTGATGATCAGGAACACACACACACACACACACACACACACACACACACACACACACACACACACACACACCCACTCACGCAGAGTGGTGTGTTTCACCGGGTCAGTTAAAGCTAATTTAAATGTCTGTCTGTCTGCGAGTTTGAGATGTGCCCGTGTCTAAAACGTCACCTGTAACTTTCTTTAAGTGCTTTTTACAGAAAATTCCTGTTTTATTATTTTTTAAAAAACTGAAAGTGCAAAACCATTTTTTTTTAGTTCCTGGGATTAAGATTAAATCACACCTATATGAGCTTTGACGTCCTATTCCAAAACCATTGTTAGTAATATATATTAATATTTAAACATTGTTTAGATGAGCAGTGAGTGTTTATTTTTTCACATTAATATTACTAAAAATATCAAATAAAACTAAAAAGAATAAATACACTTATACAGTAAATAGTGATTTTATTATAGTATATCGGTGTGTTTCTTGTGGAACTTCAGTACTACCTGTAGTTTCCATCAGAAACCTGGTCTGACTAAATCAGTCCTTCATTAAATTAAATCAGGAGCTGCTGATGGAGTTTTACAAATCCAAACAATGGCTGGGGGAACCGAGGAGGAATCTGGAACCGAACCTGCGTTCTCACCAGCTCACAAAATATCAACTACTTTTTTTTTTTTACAAATAAAACAATCTTGATATTTTTTACTGCTTTCTTGATTGTTTGCATTTATTCTAATGTTAACTTAACAGAAAAAACGCTTGATCACACGCTGAGAAAAATAGTTTTAAACAATTTGCATAGGGGCCTAAGACTTTTGCTCAGTACTGTACATTGTAACATTCTCCTGTTGTTTCCCTGTTGTTTTTTTGCTTTTTGTAATGTTCCGTCCTCCTGTTTTCTTGTCTATGTGCCTTTGTTTGTGTGTCTGTTCCATGTGAGTCTTAGCTCCGCTTTAGCCCCGCCCCCTTGTTGTCCTGTTCACCTGCGCCTTGTTCCTGTCTCCTCCACTGCCCAGGTGTTTTCCACTGTGTAATCTGTGTGTATGTATATGTATATATATATATATATATATATATATATATATACATATGTTTATTTATTTATTTATTTATCCCCCTTGTGCTTCTGTGTTGTGGATTTTTTGTGAAACGTCTTCTAGCCCCACTTCTTATGCTGGTCTTTGTTAAGTTACTGCAGTTCCTGAATGTTTAAACTCTTGGTATTTTGTTTTTGTTAATGTCGTTGATATTTTCTTGTGTTTTTGTATCACCATTGTCTTTTTTGAGTTTTTGCATTAAACCTTTTGGATCCTGTGATCGACCCTCTATCATTACATACATGCAGTTCAACCTCAGTTCCTGGCAAGGTGTAAAAACGTGTGTGTGTGTGTGTGTGTGTGTGTGTGTGTGTGCGTGTGTGTGTGTGTGTAAATGTTTTTTTCCTCTGGTCAGAGAAAGTCATCCCTGCCTGCTTTCCTAATGATGACAGCAGTAAAAATAAACCCAGAAACAAAGTTAAAACTCCTCCAAAGTCCTGGAGTGTCAGAGTTTTTCTTCCAGAACGGCGGGACAGGTGGGACAGGAGACATCCTGAGGGAGGAGAGAGAGAGAGAGAGAGAGAGAGAGAGAGAGAGAGAGAGAGAGAGAGAAAGAGAGGGATATAGATGGTGAGAACAGCTGGTGGAGCCTGAGGTGAAGAGAACACTCAGTGACACTTTCACACAAGTCCAGTTTCTGCTTCAGTTAGTTCCACCTGAGTTCCTGAGTTAGACTCTCCATCAGCCTGAGGACCGGTGGCCAGAATCGGGCCAGAAAAACTTTTCACTTCGACAGCAGGAAAAGTTCTTTACTGTCAAAGAAAACTTTAGATGAACTGCTGCAAACTTTCCTGCATCACATCGTGGGACCATGGAGGCTCATTAGAAAAAGCCTTAAAAAAAAAACTTTAATCTGGCCTTAACCCTTAGAACACGAGCATCACAAATCTGTACCAGAAGCGCATCATACAGCAAAACAACTTCTTATATGGAAGTTCCCCTGGTTTGTGTTGATGCTTGAGGTGTAAGACGTCATGCTGAGCTTTGTTTGGTGTTCCTATGTCACGTAGAACCAAAGTTATTGCAATATTTAAATAAAAGTAATAATTTTAACCGCCTGCGGTGGGCTGGTGCCCCACCCAGGGTGAGTCCCTGGCTCGCACCCGTAGACCCCGGGATAGGCTCCGGGTACTTGCGACCCTAGTAAGGATTAAGTGGTAGAAAATGAATGAATGAATGAATGCATTTTAACCGCTACTGCTGTTTTAAAAACGACGTCACATGCAAATGCCCATAAAGAACAAAAATGCCCAAATTTCTTTTTTTTTTAGGTCTTAGAAACAAACAAGATCTTTGAACCCAGGAGAACTTTCAGGATAGTCTCCGCCCACAAGTGGGTGGGGAAAACTTGCAGAGGGAGGGGGTTCCGGAGAGCGGTGGAGCGGCGGCACACCGAGCGTGTAGGAGAGCAAATGCCGGATTTAGACTGTTTTACACCGCTTTTATTTGTTGAAATCAGATTTCACTGATACAGTCTGAGTTTTAAAGGTTAAAACCCCAATATGACCCAAGCCTGACCCTAAAACTGACCGGGATGCTTTGTTTTTTGGGTGTTTGATTAATGCACCAAAGGGGGAATATTCCTTTCACAGTGTTACACTCGCTGAGACAGTCCTAGACAGTGTGTCCCATCTCTGAACATCATCGTCCAATCAGGGACAGTTGTGTCCCGTTCCTTTCGGGTGATTTCAGTTGGAAATGACGCAGATTGCTTGGACAGGCTCTTGTGTTAAGGCCTTGTTTATGCAGTGCATGTATGGGGTTCAGGTGGGCTTTCTCTAACAACCTTTTCTTATCAGAGCTGGTGGGCATTTTACGCAAAGGCCCCACCTCCCGCAGCTGCGTAGCAACCAAGTTAGCTAGCGGACTAATTAGCAGACTAATGCAGTGTAACAGTGTCCAGTTCGCTAGATGTTAATTTGCCCATTGAACAGGTCACGTTAGCCATCACTGCAGTGATCGTCCCCCCTGAGAGATCTGGCAGCAGTCACCACTGAACCTGACCCATCCTCACCTGAAGTGCCAAACAGAACCTGACACAATAGCGCTGGTTATATTGGCACATGGCAACAATGTTAGCCGTCATTGGATCATGCATAAATGAAATGAAAAAAAAAGAAAAGAACATGATGCAGTAAAGTAATCAGTGGTCCAAAATGCACAGAAAACATCCCATATGATGTCAGTGAGCTGTGCTGATAGCGAGAAGTTTGCCTTTATTTCAGAAAAGACTTCCTGAAGGACTTTCAAAGTCTCTCATTTTCAGTCCAGTCCAGTATGGCTGATGCAGGTGACCACTGGTTTCCAACACTGTAGCTCTGAGAAGCTGAGATGTTCCTCACTCTGACTCACTCGGAGTCTGATAGTTTGTCACAGGGTGCTTCTCTTTCTGTGAGGTTAAAAACAGCGACCCTCCTCTCAGTAGTGTTTCTATCTTTCTAACAACCTCGGAGCAACACAGATAACAAACAACAACAATAACAGCCACAACAATGACAAAACAGCAACAACAGCAGCAGGAACAACAACAACAACAACATAAACAACAGTGGCAACAACAACAACAACAAAAACAACTGCAACAAGAGTGACAGCAAAAACAACAACAGAAGCAACAACAACTGCAACAACAGAAACAACAGTCGCAACAACAAAAACAACAACTGCAACAACAGCAACAATAACAACAACAACAACAGCAACAGCAGCAGCAGCAACAAAAACAAAAACAACAAAAGCAACAACAGCAGCACCAGCAGCAACAACAACAGCAGCAGCAACAACAAAAACAAAAACAAAAGCAACAAGAACAACAACAGCAACATAATCCTCCAAGAGGCACTGAACTGAATATAAATGAAGGCTGTTCTGAGTAAAAAACACATTTCTGTGTGAAAAACAGTAAAGAAAGTGTTGTTTGTTTATCTTTTCTTCCCTGAGCTGAAAAAGTTCTCGGCCAAATCCCGAGCCAGAAAAGACAGAACAAGGTCAGTCGCCATGGAGACCGAATCCATCCGCTCAGCCCAGGAGAGCCAGAAAGTGCTGATGAGGCAAACACCCACCAGTATCACCTGTACACACACACACACACACACACACACACACACACACACATATACATACACACACACACACACACGCACACACACACACACACATATACAAACACACACACACACACACACACACACATATATATACAAACACACACACACACATACACACACACATTTACAAACACACACATGCACACAGACAAATACACACACACACACACACACACATACATACACAGATACAATTATTCAGTTTGATTTGATTCTTTGATTTAGGATGAACATGAAAACACTGATTTACATGTTTAGCGCACACTTTAGTGAAAATAAATATAAGTGATTAATTGATTAGAACCTATTCCAATGTTCAAAAATTGATGCAGTTAAATCACCAATTTGTGGCCATTTTTGAAGTTAAATAATGTTTCGTTTGCATTCTTTTTAGTTCAGTAAATCAGTATAAACAAAATATGACTGTTAGTTCCCTGCTATGAGGTTTAATCTCCACTTTTGAAATCTGTAAATGAATTTATAGATTATATAATTTATTTAAAGCCCTCCAGCAGCTTTACAGCTGGGAAAAGTGCAGCCAGCAGCCGCTGGGAAAAAAAAGGGTTCAAATGGCCAGTGAAAAACTGTCCAATCAGGATGTTTCTCTCTGTGGTATCAAAACTGATGGAGCTAAGTGAGCTCTCCCATTGGTCAGGCCCTCAACCACCAACAACATTAGGAAAAGGAATCAGCCAAACACGTTCTGATTTACAGTGGGTGGGGCTAGTTTCACAAGGGAGAATGTCACTCTAGTCCTCTAGTGTGTGAGAGTGTGGGGGTGGGTGTAAGGGGTGTGTGTGAGTGTGGGGGGTGCGAAGAAGGGGTGTGTGTGAATGTGGGGGTGAGCAGAAAGGGTGTGTGTGATTGTGGGAGTGTGGAAGGGGTGTGTGAGAGTGTGGGGGTGGGTAAAAGGAGTGTGTATGAATGTGGGGGTGGGTGGAAGGGGTGTGTGAATGTGTGGGTGTGCGGAAAGGGTGTGTGTGAATGTGTGGGTGGGTGGAAGGGGTGTTTGTGAGTGTGGGGGTGGGTAGAAGGGGTGTGTGTGAATGCAGAGGTGAGTGGAAGTGGTGTACGTGAATGCAGGGGTGAGTGGAAGGGGTGTGTGTGAATGTAGGGGTGG
>JBBPCZ010121032.1:0-10030 GCA_037974445.1 Brycinus macrolepidotus | reverse complement strand
ACACACACACACACACACACACACACACACACACACACACACACACACACACACACACACACACACACACAAAAGCACAGAATTCAGCATGAAAGATCTCTGGAGCTAGTTAAAGATGGTTGAGTTTCATACTCCGTTATGCATGCTATTCTTACGGTGTTGCGTTTGGCCGTCGGCTCCATGCTGGACAGGTTTTTGGTCAGAGTGCTGATGAGGACCTGGCTGGCCACTCCCACGACATCAGTAGAAGGTGTTTTCCACAGAACATCTTTTAGCACTGTGGAGACACAGCATAGACAGAGCAAGGTATGCATTACTGCTATTTGTCATGCCAGGTGAAAGACCCCTCAAAGAGACCAGTGTTGGCTTAAGGGTGGTCCCGGTTACTTATTCCATTTTTAAAAAAATGCAAATAAAAATAAATTCATATTCACATTCTCAATAAACTGAAATAATACTTTGCAACTGGATTTATAGACTGTATCTAAAGGTCAGTATGAAGCTGTCTGCCCAGCAGTCCGAACATTTAACACTACGGGGAGCTACACAAAGCTTCGCCCCTTTAGAGGTCAATGCAGCAAAAGCTGTCGCACTATGGGTAGGGGAGGTGAATTTGGGACAGTTCTTTAATACTGGCTAAAACCAGGTAAAGAAATTTGACAAATTTGTTAATGAATTAATCAGTTTATACCCTTTATTGTTAAAGTAAACTGGAAATCCTGTTCAGAAAAAGAAGTTAAACAATGCTTTTGCCTGTCACTTTGAAAAATGGTTCAAGGCGGATAAAAAGAAATCTGCAAAGAACTCAGAATTAAAAATGAATGAAAAGTGCATCCCAACTAGATATGGATGTATGAAAGTAAAAAGCCCTCTATATCAGACACAAAGGGAGAGACAGAGTCAGCGAGAGGTTAGGTGTGTGTGCGCGTGTGTGTACCGTCAGCCCAGCCCTGGATGAGTGGATGCTGTTTCAGGAGGCGCATTTCAGACACACACAGCGCCAGCTGAAGCTCGGCAGACTCTGGCTCTGGACGGGTCACCAGCAGGAAGGGCAGCAGCTCCCAGCCGATTCGGGCCCTCAAGTCAGCGCTGACCTCACTGAGGCGTGGGTCATCGAGGGCTCGGACCGCCTCCTTCAGTGCCACACACCTGCAAGGACGGCAGCGTTTACAGACACTTCACAGCTGTACAGATGCTGCAGTTACACATTTTGTCCTGCACAGGGAGCACCAGGCCCTCTTTGATCTAGATAGTAAACTTACAAAGGTGGGCATTTGGACCATTTTTTTCCCTTTTTTTTTTTTTTTTTTTTTTTTTTTTAAATAAATTAAAAGGACAGTACACAATGCGTCACCATGGGCCAAACTAGAACATGCACGTGTGTGTCATACGCACCAGGACGCAGACTCTGATGGCTGGATCCGGTGAAGAAGAGAAATCAAACTGGAAACTGTGTTCTCTGGATCCAACCGGTCCAAATACAGCTGATCAAGAAAGAACAATAAATAGGTGATGAGCAGGTGAAGCGTAGATTTGGGCCCCCCAAATTATTCTGCTCAGATTTACTGTTTTACCAGCTTCAACAATTTTTATAAACCCACATGTAGCTTCACCGAAAGCCGAAAAGAAATAAAACGTCAACATTTCTGTTGGAGACGTCTGGTTCCACTCAACATCACTGTAAAGTTTCTCTACAATTAACTATTCCACACCTAACCCACTCTAAATAACTTTGCTGAAGAATACAGTGGCCTTTTAAGCTGAATACACACCTCTGTCTAAACACCCCCTAAAACACACTCCTATAATATTCTGCTCTAAAAATTGGTAAACGTTTCCTTCAAATGAAGCACATGTTTTTTCAGTATCAGCAGTAGAGAATCACCTGCAGGGCTGAGAGCGCGGACAGGACCACCTTAGGAGAATCATCCTTTATCCTCTCCAGCAGGGCATCCTTCAGGAAGGTCTCATCAATCCCGTCCTGTAGAGGGCACATACATGTGTGCATATCCATGAAATAATAATAGCCTTATTTATAGAGAACTTTACATTTCAATTCGTAAGTGAAGGCCTGATCTAAGCTGCAGAAGAGTGGTAACACACCTGTCCTGAGGCGAGGATATATTTCACGTGGTTCAGAGCCATGTTTCTCACAGAAGACAGAGGGTGGTTAAGGCTGAGCAGCAGAGAGGTGTCTGAACCTGCTAGGAGCTACACACATAGGCACACACTCTGGTATAAACACGGCCACAAAGATGTGGCGCAACATTCGAAGCAGTTAAGACAGTGAGAACAGATAGTTAGAACTCCATGATTATCAGTAAAACACCCAAGCTTCTCTGCCCACCTGGTATTTGCCACAGCTCATGGTGAGAGAGAGGAACTGGTGGAGGAGGTTCTTCTGCCGATTTGAGGTCAGTTTACCAACATACCCCTCCAGAATAGCATCCAGAGCGCCAGGATACCTGCAACACAACCAAGGCGAAGGCTCCAGGTTCATTCAAACAGCCCGGATACACTCTCCAATCCATATATGCTGTCCATTAGAACATCCAATATCACAAAAAAAACAAAGCAATTGCATAAAAGGTAAGGCCAGGTGGAGCAACTCGCCTGTGCTCAAACAGTCGGACAACTGGTTGGATTTTCTGATTGAGGGAGGAGCTCCTATCAGAGGAGAGCTCCACACCACAGGACACATATTCCTCCAGGAGGAGCCTGAAATCACAAGTCAGATTCATTAGTTAGTAAAAAAACTGCTCAGCAGGGTCCTCAGCGGCCTCGAGGCAAAGAAGAGAGCTGTTAATAAATGAAGTTCTCTAGGAGTCAGCTAAACCACGGCTGTCCATACTGTTTTACATGCCGCGGCCCAAACGGCACACTACCACACTAAATAGTAAGTGAGAAATAGTGCACAGCCTTTAGAAAAGCATCCAGTAACGTAGTGTAAAGTATAGAAGTGTGAGGTGCAAAGGGAAGGAGAGTTTGGCTAGATATGAGACGAGGCCCTGCTTGTACAACTGATTCTCGCATCTTGTTTTTGAGATTCGCAAGTGTCTTGAGTTGCTAAGCTTCACAAAACCACGAGTGGCTAGAACAGGGGTCACCTGGCCGCTGCATTCTCCAGGCCGTTGGTCAGGGGAAGCGTCTGGAGGACAGACTCCAGCAGCCGGCTGTGCAGGGTGCCATTTGATTCCTCGTCCTGAAACTCATCTGTAGCAGAGCACACTATACATCAGAACGCATCAAAATACCTGTTACTGTCTCCTTTCAGCAGTTCATTTGACCATTTGACTATTTACATTCATGAATAGGGTGCATATGAAGTAAACAGCCCAAATTAATATATGCTAAACTCTTAGCAAAAATGTTTCTATACAGTACCAATGTTTCTTTAACCAAGTGTGATGCTTTTCCCTGCTAAACTACGTCAAAAAAAGTCCTTTAAAGGACTATTTACAGGTTTATCAACATAGAACAGTTTCACCAAAGTATCATTTATGCATTCAAATGGTTTACAGTTCTATATAGGACCACTGCCTTTGCTAAAGAACCCTTGAGGCACCTTTTAAGGGTTTAGATAAGAATGAGATTTCCTTTACTAAGTGGGCCTAAATTAAGCAGGTCAGAAGACAAATTTAGCCAACAGGATAACATGCCCCTCCAATAGTATTCAGAACTGAAACATTTACTAAAGGATTCACTATAAAACTACGACAACATGTATGAAATGCATCTGTTTAAGCTAAAGCAGCCATATATAGCACCAAAGGTAAGGAGATGAATGTTTACTTGTTGCTAACACAACATTGCAAATCCTAAAGAAATACAAGCATAGGATGAATTATCGTCATACCATGTTTGTGATTATAAGGCTTCCTAGTTTATCTTTTTCCATGAATAAGAATAAATTAAGAGAAAAAAAATCTAAACAACAAAAAAATACTCACCATTCTGTGCGATGACTGCGCGGATGAGATGAGGCAGCAGGTAGCGCATTATGGGACTGATATCATAGGATGCTGCTATGGCCTGCAGGGTGGGCAACAGAGTGGGGACTGCACACAGGTGCAGAAAAGGCCTAGGGGTGGAAGTAGCCATGAAAAGCCCAGTCATCCCTGATGCACTGCTGAGAGATGTCCTGAAATTACTGCAAAAAAGACTAACTCTGGTCTAACTCACTTTGGTCCAACAACTCCTTCCTTCTGGTTCTGCAGGAGAACGATAAGGCAGGATAGTCCCTCACGGGTCAGCGCCGGACCTCTGCCCAACGACTTGCTCACCTGGACAGCCAGTGAGTCCACCACCTTCTCCAGCATCACCACCTTCACCGCCAGCTGAGACAAGATCATGTAGGTGGCAGCTTTATAGTCCACTATCTCGGATTTCAGACCCTGCAGGAAACACACGGCTCCGTCAATTTCAGGCAAGGCACTGAGGCTTAAGCAGGAGCATAAGAGAACAGGTGCATCAACCCCAACAGCGAACAATCAAATCTGCGAGTGTTTGCCCTACTCTGAAGGTTTAGGCATCTGGACCCAATCAACTGCACCCCAGCAATTAGAAGCACCACTCCATTCTTCAGAGACCTTCATGGAGGAGTCGTCCCATAACACCTCACAGCTTTGCAACAACTACCTGGAGACCGAAAGGTCATCAAGGAATGCTGAGCTAAAGCCCAACCAGAATTTATAGGGGTTCTTGAAGCCAGAGAGCAGCAAGTATTAGGTGATATCTCAAGCTGATCTTTGGAATTTAGTGGCATCATGCTGGGACTGTCTGGACCATCAGATTATGAACAAATTTGTGGGGTCCATTCCAACTCGAGTGCACATGGTCATTACAGAATGGGAGATGTGCCAAACACTAATAAATTCATAAATGTAAGTATTAAGCTCTTTTTTTTTTTTAACTTTTCACTCAAACTGTTATACATTTTCACTTGTCATCTCATATTATAAGGTGTAAAGTGTAAAGCCACCATTCTGTCGTATGTGAACACAGCACAACACACGGTGTGAACAGCACGAAATTCTTTCTCTGCATTTAACCCATTCACCAAGTGAAGCAGCGGGCAGCCAGGAACACAGCGCCCGGAGGGCAGTGTGTGGGGACGGTACCTTGCTCAAGGGTACCTCAGAGGTGCCACTAGCAATTTTGGGATTCGAACCCACAACTTTCTGATCGCAGGGCGAACGCCCTAACCACTAGTCCACCAGCTGTGTGGTTTTGGAGGCTTCAGAAAAGCAGTGAATTCAGCTCCTTTAACAACAAGAAAAATTCAGCTTTCACTAATATGGGACCCTTAACAGTCTCTAGAGATCAGATCTTACCAGTTGCACATAGGGTAGCAGCTTAGCTATGATGGAATCTGTGACCTTCTCGACAGCCTCCAGAGCAGGAACGATAGCCGCCGCATAGAAGGAAAACATCACTCGCAGCTGCGCACACTGTCCATCATGAACAAACTCTGAATAGGCCTGAGAGAACATCAACACAGATAATCAGGTTCACATGTCCATGGCCAAGCACAGGTAAAGCCAGAGTAAGGTGGCCTACCTTCACTGACTTGGTCACCATGGTGCAGATGAAGTCCATGAAGCCCAGATCTTTATAGCAGTGGGTGAGCAGAGTGCTTCTGGCTAAAGGAACTCCAGGTTTCTACAGAGACATCAAAGAGTCATGTGAGTAGAAGCGCAAGGGAGGTGCTTCTAAAAAAAGTGGCCAGTGAGTGGAAGCACAAAGTGTTTCTAATAAAGTGGCCAGTGGGTGGAAGCACAAGGTAGGTGTTTCTAATAAAGCAGCCAGTGATGGAGCCACAAGTAGGTGTTTCTAATAAAGTGGCCACTGACTGAAAACACAAGGTAGCTGTTTCTAATAAAGTGGCCACCTGAAGTCCATGCAGCCAGTGCCATCTGTGGGTGGAGTCACTGATCTTCAAAAGTTGAATGACTCGAACAAAAAGTTTGGTGTCGTGATATGGTAAGACACAGGCAACCAGGCTATCCTCGTTGTACAAGTGAATGTGGAACCTGAAATGGAATCACAAAAGGAAGCACATAAATGCAGATACATACCAGTATTTTCCTCACACTAAACAGTACAGTTGGGAAAAAAAACGAAGATACTATGAGAAAGTAGCATTCATACAGAGGCCCAAGAGTTTGTTCTACTATTAAATATTCCTAAATTAAATGTTTTTTAATGTGTACAAAATGTAATGAATGCATTTTGTATGCAAGGAGAGCACATATACTGCAACTCTAATAAGCCTCCTTGCATCTTCTAACACTTCATTCACATACCAGCTCACACTGGATTGGAGCACGAACACATGCTGCAGTGGAATAAGGCGATTATAATGACATATTAATAACAACAATGTCGTTATGCAATAGTGATCATTTCACAAATATTAAAAAACTATGAATTGTATCGTGGTATCGGGCGGGGGCCTTTGGTGACTCCCACCTTTACTCCACAGCTCAGATGATGCTCATCAGTGGAGAATGAGAGGTGTACTGCTTGCTGGAGCAGCAGAAATGTTCTACCTGTGTATAAGCCACTCCAGACACTTCAGAGCCGGTTTGAGCAGGAAGTAAGGGGATAGGCGGGTGAGGAAGAGTGAGATGCTCTTGTCCAGCTTCTGGTTGACTTCTTTGGACTGCACACTTCTCTCCAGGGTCAAAGACGCCTCACTGAAGAGCGTCTCCTGGAACTCTTCAAATGCTGTCTCAATCCCCAACAGCTCTTCCAGCCCTGTGCAGCCTAAACATCAAAAAACATGAGCAGCATCTTAACTGACAAACTGGTTCTTTACTTCAGCAGCGCAGTCGATTACTGGCCGATTCTGCTCCTCATATATACAGAAATTTCTGCCCCCAGTTTTTTCAGACACTGTATTTGAGGAATCAGATGCACTGATCACAAGAGTGTGAGAGGCATATTTCATGCCACGATCCTGTAGGGTGTGTGTGCATACGGCAAGCAGTACTGCTCTGATTCTACACGGTGAGCATGTGTGGATGTATTCTCCTATATCCTGTGTGTGTGCGTGTGCGTGAGAGAGAGAGCTCCTCTAGTACCCAGTGCAAAGAAGCTGGCTCTGTCCAAACTGGCAGCGTGCTTCGGGTCGAACAGGAGCGAGGCAGTCTCCCTCCGCGCGAACACCTCGGGAGCATTCTGGGGCAGCGCGAGCCGCTTCAGCTGATGGGCTAATGAGGTCATTTTGAACACATACTGCAGAGAGAGACAGATGGGACTAAAAGTTAACATTATTATTATTATTATTTTTCATTTAATTTAAAGGCGCCCTTCAAGGCACTCAAGGACACCTTACAGACAAGTACTGCAGATCAAAAATTTAAAAATGCAAAAGAAGGCAACTAAAACAGACGATAAATTAAAAAAAAACCTTAAAATCACAAAAGTGTAAGACTTAAAATGAGTGTGGTCTAAGGACAAGATCAAAGGCAATAAGCATGATTGAAGAGGTGAGTTAATAGTTAAAAGTTAATATCCTATGGTAAAGCTTTCTTTATCTTGCATGTAACTCTCTAACACGGGTTTAGTTTTAGGTCCAGCTGCTTCTCAAAACTCTGGTAAAACAACATCTCAGGCTTTAGAAAAGCGCATTTACAAGCATTTCATTAAATAACTTCCTGATGGGGATCTTCAAGAGGCCGAAATCTGGTTCTGTTCAGTACTGTGAACAATTCAGACTTGGCGAGTTTCTCTAGAATGCAGCATTTCACATCAAACTCTGAATTACTTTGTTTACATCTTAACCACTTAACTATGCACACATTTGGGGTGGAAAATGAGAGGAATTCCTCTTTTAAAGGGCCCGTACCATTCAAATTCTTTACTTTTTTGTAATTAAAAGAGCTTGACATAGAATGTAAACACTGTTAATGTTCCTAAAACATACCATTTCTGAGCCCATACCCACAAACTAAGCTATAACAGCACCCCTGTAGGAAAGAACTGTTTTGTGATGTCACAAATAAAAAAACACTTTTATGCATATCCGCCTGTTCTGCCTACAGCAGATTAGATACGCCCTTTCAAGCTGCTTTCAAACTATAAGGCGTGTTTCAGCTAGGACAGCTTTTGGAGTACAGGGCAACCAATCAGAACAGAGTTCATTTCCATAAACCACTCTTTAAGGCACAGCAACATAACAGCCTGTTTAATACTAAGACAAAAATTGGAAAATGGTCACTTAAAATTACTACTGATTTTAGTATGTAAAGTACATTACATAGTACATACACAAATGTAAACAAAAAAAATGCAGTTTAATTGTGATAATATACTTTTCTTTCTCTGTAAGCACTCATCATCATCATCATTATCATCATGAACCAGTCATCCCCTTCTTCAACTCCCCAAAAACCACTGAACAATTTTACATTCTCTACCGCTAGCCTCACATTCATACACTATATGGACAAAAGTACTGGTACGCCTGACTTTAATAACACTGCATTCAAATGCATAGACTTTAATATGGAGTTGGTCCCCCCTTTGCAGCTATAACAGCTTCCACTCTTTTTGGAAGGCTTTCCTCAAGATTTTGGAGTTTCTGTGGGAATTTGTGCACATTCATTCTGTAGAGCATTTATGAGGTCAGGCGCTGATGTTGGACGAGAAGGCCTGGCTCCCAATCCCAATCTCTGGGGCACAGTCATGCTGGAATAGAAAAGGTTCTTCCCCAAAATGTGTCCACAAAGTTGGCGGAAAAATGGCGTTGTCCAAAATGTCTTGGTTTACTGAAGCATTAAGATTGCTCTTCACTGGAAGTAAGAGGTCTAGGACAGTGCACGAATTAAGAGGTGTGTCCCAATAATTTTGTCCATATAGTGTTATTAATTTACAGCAGCCCATTTTGCATCTCTGGGGATTCAGCCAGTCTCGTCCACTAATTTCTATAAAAGTAAAATTAGGCCTTTTCCGAATATAAGAAGATAAAACAGAAACCTCCCTATAATGTTTTTTACGTTGCCATTGATCAAGGAGTTGACTTCTTGTTGGAAACTGCCAGTTTCACCTTAAATGCTGCAGTAACCCCACTCTAATTACATCACTAGCATGTGCAGTTTTCTAATGGATGCTGGATCATTTCATTATGTGCAAAATCTAATGTGCAATAGTCTTACCATGTAAATTTCACTACTTATGTCATTACTTATATACTCGATCTCTACTAAGTGCAATAACAGACTCCTAACCACAATTTGTGTTATTAGTAATTCACTTAACTATAAGTTACTTATCTATAGGGTTTATACCCAGCATTTGTGTATACTGCGTAGTGTATTTCATATTGAGGTTTTCCAACAGACTGTTTTATTTTACTGGACTTATATTTTATACTGATCTTGTCTCTGTGTGTCTGTGTAGTCATACCATAAGCAATTTACTCCAGGATCAATAGTTTTCTGATTCTGATTCTGTAAGGTGGACCAGACAAATTCGAATAAGAAGCCAATTCCAGCCTGCTCTTGTGTGTTTATGTGTGTGTGTGTGTGTGTCTTACCGTGTGGAATAAAGCAGATGTTAGAGAAGTCGCTGAAGCTTAGAAACGGAATCAAACAGCTCCTAAAACTTTAAGAAATTCCGTTTACAGTTTTCAGAGCCCTTACCGAATACACTCCATGTGCTGCCCACACCACTACTGCTTCTGCTCTCCTGCGAGAGGGCTCACTCGGGCTCTACTGCCCCTAGCAGAACAGAGCAGCACTGCAGGCGTGCTCCCTTCACGTCAAGTACACAATAAGGACAAAAGTATTAGGACACCTGTTTTTCAGGGTTTGGGCTAGGCCCCCTTACTTCCAGTGAAGGACAATCTTAATGCTTTAGCATACCAAGACGTTTTAGACAACGCCATTCTTCCAACTTTGTGGACACAGTTTGAGGAAGAACCTTTTCTATTCCAGCATGACTGCGCACCAGTGCACAAAGCAAGCTCCATAAAGACATGGTTGGATGAGTTCAGTGTGGAAGAACTTGACTGACCCGCACAGAG
>JBBPCZ010121031.1:0-10030 GCA_037974445.1 Brycinus macrolepidotus | reverse complement strand
AGTCATTCTTCTGGGATTGGGACGGGACGGGATTTTCCCCCAGTTTTTTTATGGGATTGGGATGGGATGGGATTTTTCTTTGTGGGAGTGGGACGGGAGAGGTTTGAAAATTCACTCCCGTGTCACCCTCTACTACATATCTCTAATGCCTGTACACACATACCACTGTCCTAGAAGACATGCTTATTATGAGAGGGACAGTAACTCATAGTAACTTTTTGCCCCTTCTCTGTCCACCCATTATCTAACTTTGATTTGCAGTGGACTATGGAACTGTCAGTCTTCTGTACGAAAGGTAGATTTCATCGCTGGTCTTTCCTCCCTTTCCACTTTTTTGTTCTTACTAAAACTTGGATTACACTAGAGAATTCGGCAACACCTGCAGCTTTCACCTCTGCTTTTTCTTTCTCGCACACCTCTCGCAAAACTGGAAGAGGAGGTGGCACAGGACTGCCTCTCTCCCACAAATGGTGCTTCACACCTCTCTCCTGGTCACACATCAATACTTCATCTTTCAAATTCTACTGTGTAAATTCTTGCTGTAATTCATCCCACCAGACTCCACATCTTTGTTGTTTATCGTCCCCCAGGGTAGGAGAAACGTTAATTGTAGGACATCCTCCTCAGTTCATTCCCAGATGACTTGTGTTACTAGTAAATTACTTAACTGTAAGTTATTTATCTAGAGTTTTACCACATCAGAATTGTGTGTATATAGCACAGTGTATTTTGTATGGAGTATTTTCAGAGCATTTCATTAATTAGATTTTTATTTAGACTTTATATTATATATTGTTCTTGTCGCTGTGTGTCTGTGCAGTCATAACATAAGCAATTTCCTCTGGGATCAGTAAAGTTTTCTGATTCTTGGAGACTTCAATCTCCCATATGACAAGCTACAAACCTGCGGCATCTCTTGCTCTGTACCTCAACAGGTCTCCTCCAACCCATTACCCAGGTTGTCTTTGTCTACGTCCTTGACCTTGTCTTCATCAGAGCCACCCTTGTACTCAACATTCTGCATGCCCCTCTCCATATCTCTGATCCTCATCTTTTGTCATCCACATTCTCTTGCCACAATCTTTGCTCCCTTTATCCACCTGGTCTTTCCTCCACCATTCTGTAATCCTTGACTCCACCTGGAAAATCCCCCTCCTGTCCTACAATAGCGGAAATGGCTACAAACTCCATTCTCTCCTATCTCACCAATTCTGTCAGTTGTGTTCTAGAGCAATACACAGCTTGCATCCCTCACTGTGGCAGTCAGACGTACTCCGCCACAATCGAAGAGAATTGAGAGCAGCGGAAAGAAGATGGAGGAAATTGCATCTTAACTCTGAACTCCTCTCATATCATTCTCTCCTATTTAAGTTCACCACTGAGATATCTGCTGCAAAGTCCTTCTTCCTTCTTCAAAGCCAAGCTAGAAGAATCTAGCTTAACATCACCGATGTGAGCAACTACAGACTGGGTTCTCTATTCTCCTTCCTCTCCAGAGTTCTGGAGTGTGCTGTATAAAACCAACTCAACTTATTTCTATATATAAAAAAAAAGCTTCATGACTCAAACCAGTCTGGATTCAAAGCAACACTGCACTTTTAACTAGCAGTGAGGAGCTTCATGCAACCAAAATGGCTAAACTGTCTTTGGCTGTGATTCTTCTAGATCTTTCTGTAACTTTTGATACTGTCAACCATCAGATCCCCCTGGCAGAATCACTGGTTCTGCATGGTAATGGACTGTGTCCTAACTTGATGGTTGCAGTTATCAAGTGTCATGGAAAAGATCTATGTCTGTCTCATGAAGATTTACCACTGGTGTTCCCCAAGGATCAGTGCTTGCCCCCCTTCACTTTTTCTTATACATTTGCTCTCTTTGTGATAATATATTCACAGGGTTTCTCCTACCACTGTTATGCTCAACTCAACCTCTCCTTTCCTCCCAGTGACTCAGTCCAGATCTCCGCTTGTCTGAATGATGTATCCTCCTGGATGACAATGTGTCACCTGACTACTTACTCGCCTTGCTCTGAAGACCACAAGACTTCTACAGCTGATTCAAAATGCAGCAGCATGTCTCGTCTTCAATATACCAAAATTCTCCCACACCACTCCGCTTCTGCAAAACCTTCACCTTCATGAGACTTCAAATTCTAACGGTCGCCTACAAAGCCAAAAATGGTACAGCTCTGTCTTACCTGTCAGCACTTCTCAGACCACGGCTCTCAGCTCGCTCTATTAGATCATCAAGTACAACCCAACTTGACCCACCTCTTCTCAAAGGTCAAGACTCTTCTCAGTTTTGGCACCGAACTGGTGGAATGAGATTCCCCCGACAGTCAGAACTGCAGAGACTCTCACTGTAGACCCACTGAAGACCCACCTCTTCACTGAGCACTTAGGATAACAACTATATGTTCATGTCATAAACTTAACACAAACTTCCCAAATAATAATAAAAAAGAATGTTTTCTGTGTGTTTATCAGCCAAGTGTTACCTGTCATGCTCCACTGTTCATGTAACTGTGTTCAATAATATATGAAAGAAGAAGCTGATTCTAAACCAAGCTTAGAACAACACTGATCACTAAGGCACTACGGTAGCAGTGTCAGCCCAGACAAACATAACCACTCTATGTATCAGCAAGGAGGGACACAACCATGCTCTTTGTCCTATCTGGGCTAGGATAATTTGTCTCACTTCTATCAACCTATACTAAATGCTTTCTTTGCAGCATCCTTGGCTTAATATGCTTTTCTTTCATTGGCCACACAAACCTTGTATATTTTGCTATTTTACTAAAATCATAAATTTCAAATAAGATCTTTGTCCAAAATGCATGTCCACACTGTCAGTTCTCCTTCAACTAAACTGCACTAAATTACCTTTCAGTGACACACCACTGTATGTGTGCGCGAATGTGTGTGTGTGTAGTTTTGGAATGCTCTGGCTCTGTGCCTTTGAAATGACAGGAGAATGTTTCATGTCATTCATAATTCAAATCAGTGTTAAGAGGCGACTGTAGCAGAGAGGCTCAGCGTAAGAAGACCCACAGTTTACAGGACATGACAGGATCCTGCTCTAAGTTCCTATCCCACCCCCACATAAAAAAACCAGGTGAGGGGATTTCTTGAGGGCGGTGGAGTGAAATTATAGCCAAGCCCATGATTATATTTAATTCAGGATTCTACATTCTGATGATATTTTAAAGAAAATAATATAATATATTAATATAATATATTATTATATAATAATAATATATTGGTTATGTTTTTTTTGTGTGACAATGTATCAGTCAGTGAAGCACTTGAACTAATATGAAACTAAAATATAAAATAAAAGGCCAACTGGTTTTCAGAATTTTAGCCTGCTAAAAGTGGCATCAACCAAAAAATGTTTAAGACCCTAGTAATAGCATTCGGAGACGGCCATGACCAACAGCCCCTCAGGAGTGAATAAATGACTGAAAAATCAATGGCCTGACTCCACCACCTCTCTATTCCTTACTCCTCTACACCATGTCACAACTGATATGTGAATAAAGCATGGCCTTTTTCAGACAATAAAAAAAACTGTGTGTGTTACACTAGGGTTAGGCAAATAATCAGATTTAATTGTCACTTATGATTTTGGCTTCCAACAATTATGAAACCAAGATCATCTAGATAAAATGATAGTTTTGCCACATTCCATTTCACAATGATATTTATTTTGTCATGTTAACCCTGAAATACATTGGTGGGAGATGGGCCCCATTCCACAGTTCATAGATATATACATAAATAAATAAATTAATATTCACAGCACTATGACATCTGAGATGATCAATTTGAATTTGATTCGCAAACTCATTTCACCATCTTTAAAGATAAACTTTCATTCTGCATGACTGAACCCTGCTCCAACTGGTGATCCGATAAGAAGGTCATGTATTTTTCAAAATCAGAAGAATCTGTCATGCTAAATAATTTGTGCTGTTGATAAGTGCCTCCTGCACTGCGCTACAAATGAGGTGCCCGAGGCCGGGACTGGAGAGAGCATGTTCTCCACACAAACCCAAATATTAAAGTGACATTGTTTAATATTTAAATGCTCCGCTGTCAGTGAGCCTACCACATCTGCCTCTTTCCATATCTTTCCTTTCCCTCTGCAGGACCCGCCAGCCCCCTCCCCCATGTACTACCGCACACCTGTGTGTGTCCACATACCAACAGAGCATGAGTACGTTAGCATTAAAGGGTCACTGATTATTCCTTTAGAATGTTCTGAATGATTCCAAAGTCCAATCTGAGTTTTACCTGCAGAAGAATGTAATTTAAATGATTTCCAATGAGACTCAATATAGCACGAATTTGCAGTAAAATCCTTAAACTAATTCTGCAACTTAGGGTGTTTTCACACTTGGTCCGTTTCATCCTTTAAAGTGAACTCAGATCGATTAGTCAGCATTTTTTGCATATATGTGAACACGCCAAACGAACTCAGACCCCTTTGAAACGAACCGAACTGAGACCACATTGGGAGGTGGTCTCAGTCCGGTTCGCTTTAAGTGCACGGCACGGTGCGTTTAACTTGCGCATTCTGAACACAAAGCGCTCCGGGTACGCTTTGACAATTTTCACCCTCTAGCCTTGCCGTAGGTAGATCACGTAGTACAGTCCCCGGAAACGAAAAGATTTTTTTATTTATTGAACTGTAATAAACATGCAAACATGCCATGGTACAACTCCATTACACTGTCAATTATACTTCGGACAAGCTAAAATGAGATGACAGACAATAAATGAATGAATGAATGAATGAATGAATGAATGAATGAATGAATGAATGGGACCTAGAGATTCTTGTCAAGATCAAGTTCCTCTACAAAGTTCCATAGCCTCAAAGCATTCTTGCTCTCCATCAGTTTCAGTGAAGAAAAATAGTAGCATAGATCTTTGTGGAAAATGCAGAAGTTTGGTAGAGCTTTTAACCATCTACTCTTATGTAGAAAAAAAATCCCAAGAATGGGGAATGTGGAGAAACAACGGCAGCAGGTTGGATGAGGAACTAAAGTATGAACAGAAAAAGAACTGAGGCCCCATCTGAGCTGAAGTGGACCAGAAAGAGAACCGAGTCCCCTTTCAAATGAACTCACACTGTGAACATAAAAAGAACTGAGTTCCCTTTCTGTTGGTCCACTTTTTGGACCACTTCTAGAGGACTGAGTTCGGTTCCTTTAAAGAGGCGTATATGTTAAAGCACCCTTACTGTGCTACTTCAGTAACAGCTATGTTACACTGTACTTTTTTTTTTTTTTTAAATAAAAATGCATTGCTATACCAGCCAAACCAGAAAAATAAAAGCTAAGGGAAGCCCTACTGCCATGTTCAAATCACAGTAATTTAATTTCAAAGCCTAACTATAGACATTACTGAGTGTTACGCTTGTCATGTAACTCATGGTACATCTAGGTTACGAGTTTTTAATCAGGTATGTGTGTGATAGGTACTGATGTAGATGAGTGTAGATGAGTATTGTCTCACTGTGGATTTCGGTGTCACAATGGATTCCGATCTTTCATTCGATGCACATATAAGTACTGTTACCAAAATAGCTTTCCTTCATCTATGAAATATTGTTCATTTAAGAAGTGCACTATCTCTCCATGATGCAGGAAAATTAGTCCACTCCTTTATTACCTCCAGACTCAATTATTGTAACAGCCTCCTGTCAGGCTGCTCCAACAAGAACCTAAATAAGCTTCAATTATCTTATTTACTTCTCACTAGAACCAGGAAATTCAACCACATTAGCCCAATACAATCAAGATTTCATTGGCTTCTAATCAAATTTTGTATTGACTATAAAATTCTACTATTGACATATAAAGCCTTGAACGCCCTAGCACCCAAATACCTCCGCGAACTTATTTACTACTATGAACCTCTGTGCTCACTCAAATGTCAAGGTGCTGACTATTTACTCGTTCCCAAAATTATGAAAGCTTCAGCAGGGGAAAGAGCACTTTCATACAAAGCCCCCCCAGCTCTGAAATGCCCTTCCGAAGAATCTTCAGGAACTCAGACACAATCTCAAGTCCAGCCTGAAAACCTACTTGTTTAGTCAGGGTTTTTGTAATTAATGTTTTCCTGTCAGATGAAGGGTGTAGAGCTGGGAGATGGTGGGCACAGATAATTCAAGTAAACTGGGATGCTGGTGCTGTCGCCCCATAACTTCTCACGTTCACTCAGGTTTGTTGATGGTGGACTGGAGGTGCACCGGTGTCTCAGGGTGCTCTCATGTCTTTCATACCCCTTAGCTCTGCCCTTTTTAGCTAGGTTAAATTGCTATAGAGATCCATGCCAGAGCCATGCCAGAGTCTCAACTTGCCAGAGTCTCAACTTGTACCCTTCACTGTTAAAAATTTGACCCTGTAAACTTAAGCAGAACTAACTCTGCTCCCTGTTTTTTCCAAGGGAAACTGCTGCACATTTGTCTAGCCCAACTGATCACCACTGGGACCCCAGGTCACCACCTTCCTTGGTCTGTAATCACTGGAGCCCCGTGCCAAAATGTCCTCGACTGGTTCGGCTGCAAATGACTCCCCACGTGCTCTTCCATGGGCAATTGGTGTTTAAAGCTCCGGCGGAGATTGTTGTTCCCGTTCCTGTTGTTATAGACTAGAGACAGCTACTCTTCCAACAAAATCTACCTTTATTGACTCTTAACTGTACCAACTCTGTTAGCTGTAGATGGCCAATCTGTCAATAAGTTTGTTCATGAAGGTCTTCTCTTGTTAGTTATCCAAACAGAGACCCTCTTTTCTTTCTCTGCGGGTCGACCGGAGAAGGATGGGCTCCCCTTTTGAGCCTTAGTTCCTCCAGAGGTTTCTTCCTTCAGCTTAGGGAATTTTTCCTCGCCTCTGTCGCCTTTGGCTTGCTCACTAGGGGCTTGGACCTTCACCTTGTAAAGCAGCTTTGTGACAACTTGGCTGTAAAAAGCACTGTACAAAATAAAATTGAATTGAATTGGTTAGGAAATCCCACTAATAAAGTAGCAATACTTAGTGTTTTTGTTGCATTATATATGGCAAACAAACAGGAAAACGAAAAACAACCTGACACAGTTTTTGAATTATCTTATTTGTATTCCTTTTTCTTTTCTTATAATTAAAGATGCGAAATGGTGACACACTTAATCGCAGTGGCCTCTCTGAAATCCAACATTTGGTACAAAAGTGCAGAGGTGCATGTGCTGCCGAGAACCTGAGACACTGCCTTAAGGTCAGGTGATAAAGCTTCTCTAAGAACAGCAAGGGCCAATCTGTCCCTGGCCATTTGAGCAGCGAAGGGTGCACACTCAGAATCAAGGCTTGGTACGAGACCTGTTCTGTTTCAGATTGCACGACCTTACAGAGGATAGGGAAAAGATCACTGGGATCTCTCCACTCTGTCGCATTTACAGCACCGCACCCACAATGCCACCAGCATTGTAGACGGCCCCAAAACCCCCTCACACATCCTCCTCTCCATACTTATATCTGGCAAAAGTTTCCACAGCATCCGGACCTCCACTGCCAGAATGGGAAAAGGTTTCTTCCCTCAGGCCATCAGAGTCCTCTTTTAGAAATGAATTATAAACTGCACCCATTACATACTGAACTATTCTGCTTTAAACAAAAAACATACACCTCAACTGCAACTATAAATACCCTTAATTTATTACATACGGCACTTTCTCCATCCTGCTGGTGAACAATTACATTTATTTATTGTTTTCTACTTCTGTATACACATTTTTACACACTTAATTATTCTGCTGCTAGAATACAGTATCTGTGCCCATACTGTATTAACATGCTTTATTCACATGTTTTTGTTTTCATTGCACTCTGTCTCTTGCTCTCTTTGCATTCTGTATACTCCTGTCCTGCCTGCACTTACGTAGTCTGTGGTGCACTGTTCATGTTCTTTGTGTTGCACCATGGCCCTGGAGGAATGTTGTTTCATTTCACTGTGTACTGTGTATATGGTTGTTAAGTAGTCAGATTTTAAGATAGAAAAAACATTTTAAAATCAGTTATTTGTTCTCACAACTTCTGTTAAGCACACTGGCCCAGACTTTGAAAATGAAATGTTAGGGCTCCTTTTAGTTTAGTGAGCTTGAAGCACATGTTGGTAGCCAGTTAGCATTTATAGCAATTCTCATACGAAAATCCACAGGCGAGTGCTGTGGGGGAAACTATGACAGCAGAAATAGAAAAAAGAGCTCAAGGATAAAGGGAAGTGAAACTGACTGCTCAAGTGGTTTAATGTATGCGCTTTAAACCACTGACAATGACAGTGATTAATTGTGAATTTTAGCTTAAAAACCCCAAATGTGGATGAAACTGTGCTTTTCCAAAATTAAAAAAGGTATAATCTCTAAGCAAAATCTTATTAACCAACGGGATTATACAATTTAGGGTTTCTTCCTGAAAAAATACTGAAAGCAATGATCCATCGCACTAAATCTTACACACAGCAGTGTCAGTGTTACAGTGTCTGCTGATCAGTTGTTCACTTATTCAGTGGGATTATCATGTGCAATCTCAAAATGTGATTATTAATCTAACAGCATCTTCCAGTGCTAGTGTAAAGCACGATCCAAAAACAAACACAACATTTAAATTTATAATACATGACTGCCCATGCCATGCTTTTGAAACCCAACGAGAGCCTACCGTATTCCTCCATGACCGAAGCATTGACCTCGTCTCTGCCCATAAGCATCCTGCTGATGCGTCGTGACATGGACATGAGGATCCCAGAAAGGGGGAGGCTATACTGCTCCCTTCGCAGCCGCATGGTTTCTAAGGTAGCATTATTGCCTGGTTCAGACACAGAACGTAAGTAGGGCACTGTGGTGCGTAGTGAGCAGGGGCACTCTCGTTGAACATGTGCCAAAAGGATGCCGGAGCTGGTGATCCTGTTCGGGTCAGGGAGGCTGTGGACCCTGGAGACAGACGAGTTGGCTGGAAAGGTACAGCTGCTCCTGCTGAACCAGGTCAGGCTATGGCTGAGTATGGCCCGCCTCGCATGGACCCTCCTCTCATGTGCATCCAAAGGCTCAGTAGGGGCTGAGTTGGAGCGGGGTTTGAGCCAGGGCCTACTGAGGATGCGCCAGCTGTGGCTGTTTTCCCTGCCAGCCGGGCAGTGAGACGGACTTCTGCCAGATCCCAGATGCTCACCCAAGATAGCGCTCCTCTGGAGACTCATGATCCAAAGAGGAGAGCGATATTATGTCAACAAGAGAGCAACACCAGCAGTGTACGTTCACACTTTGTTTCAGCTAACGGTAACTTCCATCATAACGTCAAATTCAAATTAACTAGTGCCCTAGTATGTCTTGTTTATCAAGACAACATAAAAGTAGAACAGAGTCACAGGAACAGTCTGTTTCCATTTGTAGTTAAGAACAACCTGTCCACTGGTTGCGGCATGACCTACCATTTCCTGTTCACTGGCTTGTTTTTGTGCTTCCTGTCAGGAAGTGGGTGTCAAACATGTACTTGGGCCTTAACGCTTCTGCAAATCATCCAATCAGAGGCTGCAATGCCTAGTTAGGGCCCTCAGTTATCTTACCATACAGAAAGCTGTCCCAATATTCAGCTGAATTACTTTAAAAATGGATAAATACAAACAACTATTACAGAGCAGTGACAGCCCTTATCTATTGTGTCACTGTTCTCAGAACAACAATGAGCAGCAAAGTGGTTTTAATTTCTAAAGTCATCTACAGGCATCAATATGTCAAAATGATATTTGAAAAGGACTATTTGAGCAGCATCAAAAACTTGGCTTCTATTTACCCTTTTCAGAACACCACTGTCACCTTCTCTCTGTGACAGTGATGCCTCTCTCCCCGACATGCTGAATGCCTTCTACGCATGGTTTGACGTAGGGCTGCACAATTAATCGAATTTTAATCATGATCACGATTTTGGCTGCCACGATTAAATTAAGATGATCGTCGGCGATATTAACATTTGAATAGCGGGCTCTGCTGC